>BPLR01019368.1:0-71684 GCA_021605095.1 Caerostris extrusa
AAACTAAATGATTTTATTCGTTTTTAATACGCTTTTTATTAGTTTCACCTGTATGTTTGTTTGTTTGTTTCTAACTGACTCTTTGGGCTTTTTTTTGCCCTACTTTAAGCGATCCGATTTAATTTAAACGCTGTAGACTTATCAAGGATCGACGACAATAAAATACTTTGTAAAAAGTTTATTATCTCATCATGATTAGGATCGCCAGGATTAGTGATTTTATTTTTACTTATGAAGAGCAATTTAACCCATGTAGAATGAAAGTATTCAGTAAAGACATTCAAAGATACGTGAGATAGTGGCACAACGTATAACGCGCCTAACTACGGATCAGGAGATTCCCTGTTCGAATCCTGACTCACAATTAAATTATTGCAAGAACTATAGTTCCAGTCCTCCGTACCGGGGCCTCATTTAAATATTATAGTTTAAAAACATGCTTTTAGAGTTAATCAAATTAAAAGATAAAAATTATAGTTTAAAAAATTAAAAAACACGCTTTTAGAGTTAATCAAACTAAAAAGTAAAAAATAATTGTTAATATAAGAATAAAATGACTGACGAGAAAATGAATGTCACTGTTCTAAAAGCGTAGGGTGCTTTGTATGTCATTTTAAAACTAACTCTGCATTTCGGAATGAAACTAGTGAAAAATTATAACGATTGATGTGACATTCATTTTCTCGTCAGTCAATTTATTATGTTAACAATTATTTTTTATTTTTAGTTTGATTAACTCTAAAAGCGTGTTTTTAATTTTTTTGAACTATAATTTATTTGACCTTATTGAATTCTTCAGTCCTTCATTAGCCACCCTAACAAAAAAACTTATTTTATTTTAATTAAAATTATTATAAATTATTTTACTAAAATTATTGCAAATATATTTATTTTCATTAAAACTAATAAAAAAAATTGTTTTACTTCTACTTCATCGATATTCAAAAAATGTTTACCAATTCGATGCTCAGCTAAGTGGTCACTGTAATGCTAAAACTTCTGCCAGTGCCATCTAACAAAAGATTTCTTTTTATTGAAAAGAAATAAATCAATTTTCATAATTTCATCATTAATTTAACTCACAAGTGGAAGTTTTCTCTTGTTTTGTTGAGGTTGACGTTTTATCAATAGTTTGGATTTCTGTTGGAAAAATAAACTTAATGAAACTCAAAGAAAAAAACGAAAAAGAAAAACTTGTTTCTTTAGGTTTTTTAAATCAAATATATATAATATATAAAAATATAAAACCTTTTCATCAGTAATTTTTAAAGATTTATAATTCAGTCTATTTTATAATTAAATGCAGATGTTTAATTGGGGATAAAATTCAATAAATTCTATCATAATGCTACAGTTATATTGATTTTAAAAATTTTCTTTTTTCGATTTAATGCAATTTATTTAATCTTTTATAGCATTAAAGAACGAAAACTATTCAAGACAATTAATCACATTTTCAATCATAGATATATATTTTTTTCTTTTCTTAAGTTAAGTTCAACTTTTAAAAGCTAAAAAGCAAAACTTTTCAAATATTTGGAAGCAGTTCAAGTCCAAAACCATTAACCCTAGACAACTTAATTAACGTTGAAATGGACCAACATAAAGAACTTCCATTCCCGCAAATTTATTAATTGAAAATCTTTCTCTCAGCTTTTAGACAAGAATTAGTTCCTAAGACTTCTTTGAGATAACACTGAAACCAAAACTTATTATAAAAATAGACTTATTGTCCCCACAAGAGAATCCTTATCTAATTCATGATGGGGAAAAGCCATTATCTGAAGTATTATTGTAAATAAACAATTTCCAGTACACCTGATCTAAACGCTACCTATAGTTTTATCAGAAAACAGCCAACTTATTGATAGAACAGTTCAGATTCTGAATTAACCAATTACCTCTCAAGGAATAACGAATGTTCAATCAGATAAAAAGAAAGAAGCAAAAGTATGAGAGTAGATTATTTGTCTGCATGTCAAAGTCTTGGCGAACGTTCAGCCTATTCTCTGATCAGAATATATTGTTCTTACGATAAAATAGTCTATACTACATAATATCTCTCTCATTCCATTACAAAAATAATAGCTTTTATGGAATATACGTGCTCGTAACTAACAAATATTTTTCTACTATCATAGTGATAACTTTGCGTTTATATTTTTTATATATTTTATATATAATATATATATATATATTTGTTGCCATTGTTATATTTTTTTTTTTTTCGATTTTTTATTCAGTTTAATCTCCTTTTTAGTTATAAATTTACATTATTATCTGCAAGTGCGTCTAGAACTGAAATCATGAGAGCCAGTTCGTCTCTTCGCGTAAGGATTTGACCTTGAAAAAGATGTAACAAACTTTCATGCCATGAACACAGGAATTGTTGTTTCTTGACGACTGGCTTTCTACTGAACGATTATCCACCTAGGAGGGTCAACGAAAAATTGCGTCCAGACCCGGGAACGAATGAAATCTGCAAAGCATAAAAATCGGTTTCCTTTAAATCTGGACGACAAAACTCACGACACATATTCCATTGCAATTCAAGAATTAGGGATTAAAGAAATATTTCTGCGATTGGAGTCAATTCTGTGGCAGATTTAAAAAAGACTGATTTACCTAATGATGGCCGATGGCTTGCTTACAGCCTGAGATAGGTGTATTTTTGATATTATGTAGAGCAAGGGATCAAACGAACAGTAGCTATTCTTCATCCGTGTCTGAACACAGTAAAAGAACATTCAACTGGGACAACGCTGTTAGGTGTGAACATAGCAAATTTGAAGTCAACAAGAGCAAGGCTCTCAAATCTGAACACAAGAAAAGAAAGGAGAGGTCAAGCTCTTAGTTCTAAATGCAGCAAAAGGGAATTCAACCGGGTCAAGGTTCTCAGGTTTGAACACCGCAAAGGGAATTCAACAAGGTCAACGCTGTCAGTTGTAAATATAGCAAATTAGAAGTCAACAGAGGGAAGGTTCTCAAGTCTGAACATAACAAAAGGAAGGACAGACGATTAAGGCTCTCAGATCTAAACACAACAAAAGGGAATTCAACAGGGCCAAGGTTCTCAGGTTCGAACATAGCAAAAGGGAAGTCAATAAGAACAAGGCTCTCAGTTCTGAATACAGGAAAAGGAACTTCAATAGGGTCATCGCTGTCATGTGTAAATATAACAAATTAGAAGTCAACAGAGAGAAGATTCTCAAGTCTGAACATTACAAAAGAAAGGAGAGAAAAGCAAGGCTCTTAGTTCTAAACACAGCAAAACGGAAGTCAACAGGGTGAAAGCTTTCAGATCTAACTCCATCAGATCCCAGATCTGAAAGCAGCATAATAATCATAACAAAAGAATGTAAAAACTGAATTCTGTTTATTAATTTTCATGCATTAATTTTAAACATTATTATTTGATCACTTTACAACCTTGTCTTCCTTAGGAATTTTTTTTTTTGGTTTATAAACTTTCATTAAAAAGTTTCATCTCTTAGAATATCAAGGTGCGATCTAGAGAGCTTCCTGTTCTCATCTTCTTAATTCAATTAATTATGTAAAATGTACAATTTTGAATTGTGTTTGTGTTCGCAACGACATCTTTCTAATCAAAATATATTTTAAATAATGCAAGGAGATAGAAATTTTATAAACTATCATCTAGGTAGAGCAAAATAATTAATTAAAGCGTAAAATTCGTGCAAGCTTTATAATTAGTACTGGTTATAACACACGAAGTAGTTTTAAATTCCTTCTACTATGATTAGTTCTTGGAAGTTATAATCTGGTTTAAAAGATTATTTTTAATTCTAGTTTCGAAACTTTCTTTTCGGTCTTCCCATAAAATTTTATTTCTTTCATGCATTCCCTATCACGTCATTTCAATTATTTGATAACATTATCAAAAATGTGTATTCAAAATTACATAATTTTATACAATTTTTTTTACCTTTAATTTAGACGGAATTTTGCCTTCAAGTAAGAAACCATGTTCTATAAATTCATACTTCATTTTTTTAATAAAATTTGTTGGTAAGATAAAAAAAAAAAAAAAAATGAATGTCAGTTCTAAGTACGTTGTATTCAATGAATGTGATTGAAATTGTAATATAAGCATCAGATTTCATTTCTTTTTTTCAATAATATTATAATTTACTAAATATATAAAAACATTACAAAACACACAGCATAAAACAAATCACAACATTAAAGTAATCACACACAGATCACAGCATATAAAAAAAACTAATATAACTAGTCATCACTCTCATCAGAAATTTTATATTTAACAAAATTTGAAAAAGCATATGTTACAGATTCATTAGTTCGTATAAATGCTATTTTATAAAGCGTCATGCATATATATATATATATATAAAGAGAGAGATAGAAATAATATGCAATTTCTATTATATATTTATATGATTTGCATATGCAAAAAAAAAAAATCATACTCAGTGAAAAAAAAAATATTTGGATTAGCTCAAGTTCAACAATGATTAGTTAACTAGTTGGAATAATTGCCTTTCCATAAAGTTATAATATATATATATATATATATATATATATATATATATATATATATATATAGAGAGAGAGAGAGAGAGACAGCACAGCATAAAATGAATTTAAATAAAAACCAATATCTATTATATATTTATATGCCTTATATATATAAATAAAAAAAAATCCATAGTCAGTAAACAAAAAACTATTTGAAAACCTCTTTAGATTAACTCAAGTTCAACAATGAATAAGTTCAGTAATCCATTTATTAAAGAATCACTTGTTACAAGCCATACCAGTTTCATTTACCTGAATATCATATTCTTTAAGAACGTGTAGTAATTAATAATTCGAAAATTACTAATGTGTTCTTGAATAATTTCTAAATTTCTTGAGAATTTTTTTTTTCCTTTGAATGACGCACCTTAGAATTGCTTCTTCAAGTATTCAGTTCCGACTCATTAAAATTAATCCACACCAGCATCTTCTCGGAAGATGTCTAATAAAATGGCTTTACTATCCAATCAAAGCACTCTATACCGACCAAAATCAGTGGCCATTCTAACCGGCTGAGCACCCTCAATGGAATAATACAGTGAAATTTTTGCTCCCAACGGTGCCCTGGCCCCGCGACTCTCAGACGTGGAAATGGAGGCCATTTTTTTCAGGTCCGTGATATTTTGAGACGTCACAGATCCGTGAAATGGGAAGCCGGCCCTTTATGGTTATCCTGGGCGCTGCACCAGACGTGAGTGACGGGCGGTCAGACGAAAAGGATTTATTGTTCGAAAAGGAAAGTCTTCTTTTTTATCGTATTGTTCATTGCTTTTGGTGACTTAATATTGAAATACAAAAAGTAATTCCCTAAAAATATTAAATCTATACATTTTCTATTGAAATAATTTATATTAACTGTTGCAAATCGTAAAATATTTCCTATAAATACTAGTGTGCCTAAAAAGTAAGGCCAATTATTTAAAAAAAAAAAAAACTCTTTATTTATTCTTCCAAATTTATTTCATCGACCTCCGGACACAATGCACTTATGCCAACTTTTTTCATATCTTTAATGCAAGATAAAAAGTCATCGGCAGGAACGGCTTTCAAAGCGCGCGACGATTCACGTTGAATCACTTCAATCGATGGTGACCCCGGAGTGGTCTTTTGAGTTCAGGGAATAGCCAGTAGTCGTACGGTGGTTGTGGAATGATATGCGTTCCAGATTTTGCGAAAAAGTCACGAAGAATCAATGTAGTGTGAGTTGGCGCATTCAATGTTTTCGGTACCAATCAAGATTTGGCGCGTTTGAGGCCAAAATGGAATTGAAAAATCCTTTTGATATTTCAATATCATCAGCAAGGTCTCTAATTGTAGCGGTTTGCAAACACCAAATCTTTAATTTTTTGGACGTAAGCTTCGTCTGTTGAGGTTGATGGTCGAGCAGAGGGCTCTGAGTCTTCAATTTGTTCTCTGTCTTCTTTGAACTGTTTATACCATTTCTAAACATTTCTTTCCGATATAGGAATGCTCACCGAATGCCTTCTGCAACATTCTATACGTTTCCGCAAACAAAATTGAATGCAAGTTCTTTGCACAATAAATTCAGACATTTCAAAAATCGCCGGAATCAGTTTTAGCGTCTCACAAAGCCTAGCGTAACTCAAACACTAATTAATATTTTGACGTCAAATTTCACACAGATGTCAAGGACAGTGCCAGCAACCTAAAAAAGAAATAAGAAATTGAAATTCCATATGCCCCGGGAATTGTAAATTTAAAATTTGTCTTACTTTTTGGACACAGTAATAAATTTAAAACTTGTATTCATTCTTTAAATCAGGAATGCCAACCCGCAAGCGGTCGCCTTGAACATTTTTGCATTCTGCATTGGCCCAGGACTTTTATCACACTTTTACAAAATATATTTATTTTATAAGGGCCCAAGTAGTGAAAACAAATGTATTAAAAAATATATTATGTGTGCACCCACATATTCAAAAATTAACTGTCGAAATTATGAGAAAAAATTAACTTTGATTTTAAAATATTATTCTTGCGAATATAGGACAGATATTGCCTATTTTATTTATGAGTTAATAGTTATGTGTTCGCAGAATAATTAAATTATATTCTGCGAACTCATTATGCACTCATCTTGGAATATCTAATATAACAGATTCTATGTTTCACTTTAAGTGACCTCAATGACGCAGTGACCATCCTTAGATAAGCACAGTTGATTGTCACAGTTTCACTTTCGTCTTACATCCGAGTCCGACGTCATATGCTGAAGGCATATAATTGGTCGTGACGTCGGGCACGGATGTATAAATTGATAATCCATCAAGTATTATCCATAATTATTATAGATAATCCATCTAGTATTCAAGAAATATGCGTTTATAATCTATGGTGAAAACAAAAGAGACAGATATACAGATTTTATATTTGCTAAACAGAATGAAAATCTTGATTAGTAACAGGAATTAATTATTAGATTGGTCTTCAACAAAGGGTTTTAATTCTTATCTATAACGCCATTCCAGGCCATTTTCATACACTAGTTCATTTTTGGCTCGGTGCCTTAGGTTTCGGGTTCGAGTCCCTTCAGTGGAATTGGATGATTGGAGTGGTTCTGAATCCATTTTAAATCGTAGAACCCTGTCTAATATGACTATAGAGCGTTACGCGTAGGGCTGAGCTCACTGTCTCGCTCTCTGCCAATAGGCAGAGAGCCTTTGTCAACATGGGGTTGTTGCGCCAATGAAAGAAGTTCATTTTTGTAAACATTGACATTTTTCAATCGTAGAAAAGTTGACTCTTTCTTTATTTTTAAAAAATAAATTTTTTTTCTAACAATCAAAGATATATCAATTCTTTTTTTTTTTCCCCAAAAAACGTATTTTTGGTAGTGATTTTATTAAAATCATAAAACTTCCAGAAAAAAATACCCACAGATTTTTGTAATTGCATTTAACCCACATCACGATTTTCGAAGAAATTTTAAAATGCAATTCATATCCACGGATAACAGGCAAGAAATTTTGAATTAAAAAAATCATTTTTAATAAACATTTTATTGAAAACAATTTTTAAGTTTAAAAAAATTTATTATGTTATAACTAATTAATCATAAATAATTTGAGTCAAAGAATTCAACTATTTTCATAATAATTATCAGTTTGAAATTAGCAACACGTCCTCTAAAACATATAACAAAATTGCTTATTCATCATTTGCATAATTGATTATTAATACAATGTTGTAGAAAATCTTAAAATTCATCTCAATAAAAATATTTTAATAAATAAACGTTATAAAAATCTTGTCAAATATAAATTTGACAAAGTAGAATTTAATTGTTAATATTGATTTAAAATTTTGTCAGAAATTTAATGCTTTAGAATATTAAATAATCTTTCATAACTTAATATTCTGAATTTTTTAATGTAATAAGAAATTTGACATAAATAAAACTTACATTGTAGAATAATTTTCTATGGAAACATTGCGTAATTAATTAAGATTTAATTATTATTACTGCAGGGAGTGTTTTTTGTTTAAAACTATTTTTTATTTAAGATATTAATAAATTTTTAAAATTATTTTGAGGATATTTAATCAATATTTAAAGAGTAAGTAATTATTTAAACATCTGTTATGATAGAATTTTTACTTTTTAGAAATTTAGAAATAGAAATTTGCATCATGTTTTCCGCAATAGAAGGAATTTTCTTAGAATTTCCAGGGATATTACGTTTTTTGCTCCTTAACAACTTTTCGGTTTGGTTGGGACTACTGTCATCTTGCGCAGACTTTGGGCTAAGTTAGACCGGGACCTACATCTTAAAGTGGATTCCGATTGGTTTGGTTTGATTTGTCTCTAGATAGCTTCATTTGTGCACACTTCGGGCTAAACAGACGGGACCTGCAATTTAAAGTGGATTGGGCGCGGGTACTTGGGTGGGTGCACTACTAACAAACATCCATGCCACCGCCAGAATTCGAACCTGAAGCATATGATACTAAAGACCAGTGAACTATCCAATTGCCCTTCAGGCCTGCGAATAACTTTCCAGAGTTCATTCATCGTGGTAAATTTGGATTCGTCATAGTAGATAGCTTCTTATTATAAGAGCAACAACAATCAATCATAAATATCTCTCTAGTATATCTCTCTTCTAGTTTTGTTGGAAGTAAGTTTGTATCTCATTTTTTGTAGCAAATATCTATTTTTTATGCAAATATTTAGGTAAATCCTTCTTCAACAAGAATCACATTTAATTTAAATTAATTTCCTCTTAAAGGAGTGCGGCCTGATAGCCAATTGGCTTTGGTACCATAGGCTTCAGTTTGGAATCCTGGTGGTGGCATGGATGTTTGTGAGTGTTTCGGAATCCACGTTAAACTGTAGGTCCTGGTCTAATTAGCCCAAAGTGTGCATAAAATGACCATAGAGTGACAAACCAACCAAATCTTAAAGATTTGACATAGAAAACTCACGAAAAGATAAAGTGCGCAGCATTTTTAGTTTTTCAGTTATAAATATTTTATTTTAATGTTTGCCATGGATCTATTTAAATACTAAGCAATTGATATATACGTGGGCACATTTTGTGTTTTAAACAGAGTCATCAATATCATGGCCAGTCAGTTATTAGTCCTTGTAAAACATCAGCAACAACACCTATCTTTTCAAAAATATTTCTGGGGACATTTTTCTTAATTAAAGCATCGATTAACCTTTTCTCACTTTCCTATAAATAAAGCTTAATTAAGCTTAAATGTTTATTACGCGTTTTAGGACATTTTAGAAATATAGAATGTTTATCTTAAAAAAAAATACAAACAATCCATAGCATTTTTATTTTTTAATCCATTATTGAAATAATTCTGAAAATGTTTTAGCACAC
This sequence comes from Caerostris extrusa, assembly GCA_021605095.1. Classification (NCBI taxonomy): domain Eukaryota; kingdom Metazoa; phylum Arthropoda; class Arachnida; order Araneae; family Araneidae; genus Caerostris; species Caerostris extrusa. The sequence continues at coordinate 9,417 of BPLR01019368.1, forward strand.
TATGTACAATATTCAAAGTATTTAGATAAACATAAATTTTCATGTTCAGCTATACACTGAAGCATGAAAATTTTATTTTTATTATTATTTTTATTGTATTTTATTGTATAAGCTCCACACTATTTAGAGTAATTTCTAAAAATGTATTTGAAATATATATTTCCCTTGATTTATATTTCAAGAGTTAATATTTCCAACTATACCATACATTTCTCTATCAAAACTATTTCTAATATCAAACTTCTAAAATACTATTCTGCATTAATATTTTTTTTTTTTTCATATTTATCTTCAAAAACTTCTACGATTCGATTTCATATACATTTTCTCTATTTTTCCGTTAATATACCAGTCGAACTTTTGACTGATTGCCGATTTCGTATGTAAATCATTTTGATTTTGCTGTTTCTAAATCAATCTTATCAGAACAGCTTATAAAGTATCCGGAAGTAATTCCATAGGCAGAAAAAAATCCTTTACCAAAAAAAAAGTTTATTTCAATTTCAGCAAACTTAGAAAAGTTTTTCTTTTAAAAGAAATAATATATTTTCGATTCGAGAAGCTATTTCCTGAAAAACACCGCAAAGGAGATCTGACACTTTTTCCCTTTTTTATATATTATTTCATTTGGATTCGATTTAAAAAAATTTGAAAAAAAAAAAAAATAAAGAACCTATTGCGATTTCATTATTTTTTTTTTTATCACGTGTGAACATGGTGTTGTCCTGATTAGGGGTTCGTAGCGCAATCCAAAAGGTGCAGCAAGCAAATAAAACTCCATTCCAAATTTGCAAATTTTGGCGAAAAATGGTAGTTTGGTCCCCTTAACTCTTGAAATGATTCATAAATAAGATTAATCTTCAGGAATTTTCTGGTGAATTTGGCTTTTACTTGAAGTGTTTTGTAATATGGTTTTGAAGTACTTTTCACGTTTTGGCTTGGGATTTTAAACATTTGTATATCCAATGGCTATAAGTATTCGTAGTGCGTTGATCAATTCCTTCTTCTTGAAGTTTCATATTTATCATTTTTGGCATTTTCCCATGCCTATTGAGCTGCATAGTGCTTCTTATTGTATTTGGAATACTTCATTCTTCATTTATGCCTAGAATTTTTAAACGTTGATATATTCACTTGGCTATTGAATGTCATAGTGTTTCTTGTAGAATTGGAAATACTTCATTCTTCATTTATGACGAAATTTATCTCACTTTTGCATATTTGTTTAGAGATTCTTGAACAATTGTTTCTTCATGAAGTTCTTGATCTATTCAACATTGCTATATCGATGTGGTTATTGAGTTTGGCCATTCTTGTAGTATTCAATCAATTGCTTCATATATCTGGTGTATTTTTAAACATTGGCATATTCTTGAGTTTATTCATCCGTTCTCAACTGTTCACACATGATGAGTTGAAATTTGCCGAGCAATTTGAAATTTCAGTTTTTCCTATTGTTTCTCAAATATATAGACTAAATGAATATTACAAACTTATTATTGATTCTTGAATCTAAACTTGTTTTTTTTTTTTCTACTGTAGAAAGTAATGTAGAAAGCAAGGGCTGCACCGATGTTACTCATATAGCACTACTCAGGCAGCTTGAAAATATGCTACGGACGCGAATAACACTACCCCCAAACATTTTACGATCCTATTTGACCGGGACTTCCGGTTTAAAGTGAATTTCGAACCACTACACATGGGGAATCAAAACTTATGAGCTAGATAGATTAAAATTATTTAAAGATTCAAGATTAATATACAATAAATTTCAGTATAGCTCCAATTAAATATTCATGTATTATGTAATAAAATTATTAATAGTATGTAATAATATTATTATTAATCTTATTTTGTTTTATTAAGTTTATTATTAATAGTATTATTATGTAATATAATATCCCATCGTAAATAACCATAATCATCAATCGTACAAAATTGTATTTGATGAAAGGTAACTTTATGGTAAAATATGACAAAATAAATTCCTTTCAAAAATTTTACCTTTCTTTAAAAGATAACTGTTGCAACCTAGTTGACCAAATGCTATTTCTTCAGAATTTTTTCATATTTTATTAACTTTAAAATGTAATGTAATATATATATATATATATATATATATATATATAAACACGTGGGGAATATTTAGTTTTCAAACTATATATAATTCTCCAAAAAGAGTGTGATCTAAATATGTATTCAAATTCTATAATAAAATTGTTTATGAGCGAAAATCCAGAAAGTTTTCTGATGATAAATGTTCAACATTTTTAAAGTTTGATGTTTCATTTATTCATATATCTCAGCAATTTATCACCAGCATCAGTAAACATTTTGTCTTTCAAAGCCATTTCGCACATCAGACCAAGAAAATTACTCTGAAGTATTTTTTTTCTTCAATATTTATTTATTTTCGGAAATGTTTATTTCACGATTTCCTTTCATATACACTTCCCATATCTTTCTCTTAATATGCCAAGTCAAAACTTTGAGTGATCGTCGACTTCGTATGCAAATCATTTTGGACTTTCATTTTGTCTCCTGCAATCAAGACAGCTTATAAAGTGTCCGGAGTTATTTCCATATGCAGACAGAAATCTTCAGCTGAAGAAACAAAACGTTTATTTCAATCCTCACCAATCATAGGTAGGTTTTTTTAAAAGAAAGAATATATTACGATTCGGAAAAACTATTTCTTGTGAGGAGAAGATTTATCACCACACAGGAGACCTGATACTTTTCTTTTTTTTTTCTACGAATGATTCTATTCGAATTCTCCAAAAGCAAAAATAAAAGACTTGGGAAAAAGAGGAACCATTTTGATTTCATCTATGTTTCTTTTTCCCTTTGAACGAAAATCAAAAAAAAATGAAATGTTTTATATTGCTTTGTATGGATTATTGTATTTTAAAACCATTGAAGTTTGGGATATTAAAAAGCTTTGGTTTTTTAAAACAGTTGAAATAAAATATTCGTGTCAATATATTTTTTAAGACATAATCCAGATTAAAAATAACAACAAAATATTCTTTAAAATCAATATGACGAGTTATTTTCGACATTTTTTTTTTATGTTTCTTTCAGCAATTTACTATCCATGTCTATCAAAATAAGTACAATTTTTTTAATATTTTGTCAATATTATGTTTGAATATGAATTATCAGGCTAAATCAATGAGAAAGATGTAATAAATATATTATAATTTATATTTAGCAATTTAGAACAATTGTTCTAATAATTGATCTAATTACACACATTTATAGTCGTTCAAGTAAAACATTAATTTTTTCTCATCAACACACTTGTGGATTGTAAGATATAAAAAAATTGATAACTATTTTTATAAAATCATCTTTCATTTTAATTCTTATTTTCATTGAAATCCTTATGCATATTTATTAAACATACATTTATAGTCGTTCAGGTAAAGCATTCATTTTTTTTCATATTCAATATATTCCCTGATAGTTAAGAGATGAAAAATTAGGAACCATTTATTTAAATTGTTTGTTTATCTTAATTTCTATATTAATTGAGTTCCTAATATATACATACTTATTAAAAAAAAACATTTATAATCGTTCAGGTAAAGAATTCAATTTTTACACTTGTAATATTACAATTGTAAAGTGTGATGTACACGTGGTGAATACTTAGTTTTTCTCGTCAAAGCTATGTATAATTTATAAAATTCCCCAAAAGAGTGTGATCGAAATATGCATTCAAATTCTATAATAAAACTATTTATGAGCGAATAGTCAGACAGTTTTCTGGTGAAAAATGTTGAACAATTTTAAAGTTTTATGTTTCATTTATTCATATATCTCAGCAATTTATCACCATCATCAGTAAACATTTTGTCTTTCAAATCCATTTCGCACATCAAACCAAGAAAATTACTCTGAAGTATTTTTTTTCTTCCATATTTATCTTCGAAAACTTCTACGATTTCCTTTCATATACACTTCCCATATCTTTATCTCAATATGCCAAGTCAAAACTTTTGAGTGATTGTCGATTTCGTATGCAAATCATTTTGGACTTTCATTTTGTCTCCTGCAATCAAGACAGCTTATAAAGTGTCCGGAGTTATTTCCAGATGCAGGCAAAAATCTTTCACTGGAGTAAAAAAAATTATTTCAATCCTCACCAATCATAGGTAGCTTTTCTTTTTTAAAAAGAAAGAATATATTACGATTCCAGAAACTATTTCTTGTGAAAAGAAGATTTATCATCACACAAGGGATCTGATACTTTTTTTTTTTTTTTTTTTTCTTGGAATGATTCTATTCGAATTCTCCAAAAGCAAAAAAATAAAAGACTTGGGAAAAAGAGGAACTATTTTGATTTCATCTGTGTTTTTTTTCCTTTGAAAGTAGATGAAGAAAAAAAAATGAAATGGTTTATATTGCTTTGTATGTATTATTGTATTTTAAAGCTGTTGAAGTTTAGTATATTAAAAGCTTTGGTTTTTAAAACAGTTGAAATAAAATATTCATGTAAATATATATATTTTTCAATACATAATCGAGATTGAAAATAATAACAAAAATTTTTTAAAATCATATGAGGAGTTATTTTCAATAATTTTATTATTTTTCATTCAACAATTTAAAATATATCTCTATACTAATAAGCGCAATTTTTTTTTTAATATTTTGTCAATTTTATTTCAATATTTTAAAGAAATGATTATTTTCGTCCATCTTTCTTTCCTTATTTGTTAATCATTGAGCTAATTTATAAGCAGATGTTACGTATACTAATAACGCATTTAAACAATTACTGTGTTTGAATTTAGTAGATAAATTAATGAGACTTTATAAAATAAATTAAAAAAATTTAGAACAATTGTTCTAATAATTGGTCTAAATACACACATTTATAGTCGATCATGCAAAGAATTCATTTTTTACACTTGTAATATTACACTTGTAAAGCGTAATGTGCACGTGGAGAATATTTAGTTTTTCTAGTCAAAGCTATATATACTATATAAAATTCTCCAAAAAGAGTTAAAAAAAATAACCGAGTATAATAGAACCGTTTATTAGTGAAAATCCAGAAAGTTTTCTGATGATAAATGCTCAACAATTTTAAAGTTTTATGTTTCATTTATTCATATATCTCAGCAATTTATCAACAGCATCAGTAAACATTTTGTCTTTCAAAGCCATTTCGCACATCAGACCAAGAAAATTACTCAGAAGTATTTTTTTTTTTTTTCCATATTTATCTTCCAAAACTTCTACGATTTCCTTTCATATATACTTCCCATATCTTTCTCAATATGCCAAGTCAAAAGTTTTGAGTGATCGTCGATTTCGTATTCAAATCATTTTGGACTTTCATTTTGTCTCCTGCAATCAAGACAGCTTATAAAGTGTCCGGAGTTATTTCCATATGCAGACAAAAATCTTCTATTGAAGAAAAAAACGTTTATTTCAATCCTCACCAATCATAGGTAGGTTTTTCTTTTTAAAAGAAAGAATATATTACGATTCCAGAAACTATTTTTTGTGAGGAGATGATTTATCACCACACAAGAGATCTGATACTTTTCCTTTTTTTTTCGTGGAATGATTCTATTCGAATTCCCAAAAAAGCAAAAAAATAAAAGACTTGGGAAAAAGAGGAACTATTTTGATTTCATCTGTGTTTCTTTTTTCTTTGAGCGTAGATGAAGGAAAAAAATGAAATGGTTTATATTGCTTTGTATGGATTATTGTATTTTAAAATTGTTGAAGTATGGGATATTAAAAAAGTTTTTTTTTTTTAAAACAGTTGAAATAATATATTCTTGTCAATATATTTTTCAAAGCCTAATTCAGATCGAAAATAATAACAAAATATTTTTTTTTAAATTACTATGACGAGTTATTTTCGACAGTTTTAATATTTTTCATGCAACAATATAAAATGAATTTTTATTACGATAAATACATTTTTTTTAATATTTTGTCAATTTTACTTCAATAGTGTAACGAAATAATCATATTTGCTTATCATTTTTATCCGTCATTCAATCTTTAACATTGAGCTTATAAGCAGATGTGACGTATAATAACAACGTATTTAAAACAATTGCTGTGTTTGAATTTGAATTAAAAGCTATGTTAAGAAGAAAAGTTTAATAAATGTATTATAATTTATAAAAGAAATTTAAAAATTAGAACAATTGTTCTAAACTCATATTCTATTTTAATTCTTATATTCATTGAAATCCTTATAATAAATTTATTAAGTGCACATATTTATAGTCATTCAGGTAAAACATTCATTTTTCATCATCAAAGCCCGTGCCGATAGTTCATAAATGGAAAATTGAGTATTATTGTTATAAAATCATCGTTTATTATATTCATTGAAATACTTTATTAAATATACACATTTATAGTCGTTTTTGTAAAGCTCTTCTTTTTTTCGTCGTCAATATATGTGAGGTTAATGCACAGAGGAAATAAATTGAGAACCATTGTTTTAAAATCATCGTTTATTATAATTCTTACATTCATTTAAACCACTACATTTATTTATTAAATACATACATTTATAGTCGCTTAGGTAAACAATTTTTTTTATCATCAAAACATGAGCAGACAGGTCAGAGATTCAGAACTATTTTTATATAATCATGGTTTTTTTATAATTCTTATATTCATTTAAAGCATTATATTTATTTATTTATTAAATACACACATGTATAGTCTTCGTTAAAAAAAAATTTACGTTAAAAAATTCTTCGTTAAAGAAGATTTTTTTTAACAATTTTTTTTAAAGAAGAATGGAATTCACTCTTAATGTTTCACATCATCTATTTTCTTTTTTCTCTTTAAGAAATGAATGGATAAATAAAACATCAATTACTACACTATGTCTGGAAAATAGTCTTAGCCAATATATCCCCCTGCATTCAAAAACATACACATGTATGGAAATAAAGCACCGCTATTCAGATTATATATTAAATTTTCCAAAAGTGCGTGATCTAAATATGTATTCAAATTCTATAATAAAACTGTTTATGAGCGAAAATCCAGAAATTTTTCTGATGATAAATGTTCAACATTTTTAAAGTTTTATGTTTCATTTATTCATATATCTCAACAATTTATCACCAGAATCAGTAAACATTTTGTCTTTCAAAGCCATTTCGCACATCAGACCAAGAAAATTACTCTGAAGTATTTTTTTTCTTCATATTTATTTTCGAAAACTTCTACGATTTCCTTTCATATATCCCTTTCATGTATACTTCCATATCTTTTCTCTCAATATGCCAAGTCAAAAGTTTGAGTGATCGTCGATTTCGTACGCAAATCATTTCGGACTTTCATTTTGTCTCCTGCAATCAAGACAGCTTATAAAGTGTCCTGAGTTATTTCCATATGCAGACAAAAATCTTTCACTGGAAAAAAAAATTTATTTCAATCCTTCACCAATCATAGGGGGTTTTTCTTTTTTAAAAGAAAGAACATATGACGATTCTGAAACTATTTCTTGTGAGGAAAAGATTTATCACCACACAAGGAATCTGATACTTTTCCTTTTTCTTTTTTTTTTTTCTTCGAATGATTCTATTCGAATTCTCCAAAAGCAAAAAAATAAAAGACTTGGGAAAAAAAGAGGAACTATTTTTATTTCATCTGTGTTTTTTTTTCTTTTTGAAAGTAGATGAAGAAAAAAAAATTAAATGGTTTATATTGCTTTGTATGGATTATTGTATTTTAAACTGTTGAAGTTTAGTTATATTAAAAAGCTTTGGTTTTTAAAACAGTTGAAATAAAATATTCGTGTCAATATATTTTTCAATGCATATTCCAGATTGAAAATAACAGCAAAATATTCTTTAAAATCAATATGACGAGTTATTTTCGATAGTTTTTATATTTTTCATTCAACAATATTAAATGAATTTCTATCACAATAAATACAAGTTTTAATATTTTGTCAATTTTATTTCAATAGTTTGAATAAGAAATAACCATTTTTTTTATCATTTTCATCTTATTTTTTCCATATTTCTTAACCATTTAATTTATAAGCAGATGTTACGTATATTAATAATGTATTTAAAACAATTGATGTTTGAATTTGAATTAAATGGCTAAGTTAGAAAATGTAAAAAAAGCATAATTTATAAAAGAATTTAAAAAAAATTAAATAAAATTCTAAACATCTTTTATTTTAATTCTTATATTCATTGAAACCTTTATAATATATTTATTAAATACACATATTTGTAATCATTCAGGTAAAGCATTTTCATCATCAACACATTTGCGGATATTACGGAGATCAAATAAATGTGAGCCATTGTTATAAAATCTTCGTTTATTTTAATATTTATCTTTATTTAAAGCATTACATATATTTATTAAATACAATATTTACAACCGTTTGAATAAAAGCACTTATATTTTCCTCTTCCACACACGTGCGGATAGCTTCATATTTTTTGCATATTATTAGCTTTAAAAAGTTAATATAGCACGTGGTTAATATTTAGTTTTCTAGTCAAAGTTTTGTATGCTATATAAAATTCTCTAAAAAAAAGAGTGTTAAAATTGTATTGAAATTATATAATAAAACTGTTTATGAAAGAAAATCCAGAAAGTTTTCTGATGATAAATGTTCAACAATTTTTGAAGTTTTATGTTTCATTTATTCGTATTTCTCAGCAATTTATCACCAGCATCAGTAAACATTTTGTCTTTCAAATCCATTTCGCACATCAGACCAAGAAAATTACTCTGAAAAGTATTTTCGTCCATATTTATTTTCGAAAACTTCTACGATTCCTTTCATATATATATATATATCCCTTTCATATATAATTCCCATATCTTTCTCTCAATATGCTAAGTCAAAACTTTGAGTGATCGTCGATTTCATATTCAAATCATTTTGGACTTATAATCTGTCTTGATTGCAGAAGACAAAATGAAAGTGTCCTGAGTTATTTCCATATGCAGACAAGTATCTTCCACTAAAGAAAAAACACGTTTATTTCAATCCACACCAATCATAGGTAGGTTTTTCTTTTTTAAAAAAGAAAGAATATATTACGATTCGGAAAAACTATTTCTTGTGAGAGAAGATTTATCACCACACAAGAGATCTGATACTTTTTCCTTTTTTTTTTTCTAAATGATTCTTTTCGAATTTTCCAAAAGCAAAAAATAAAAGAAGGGAAAAGAGGAACTGTTTTGATTTCATCTGAGTTTCTTTTTTTTCTTTAAACGTAGATGAAGAAAAAATTAAATGGTTTATATTGCTTTGTATGGATTATTGTATTTTAAAACTGCTGAAGTTTAGGATATTAAAAAGCTTTGCATTTTTAAAACAGTTGAAATAAAATATTCATGTCAATATATATTTTTTTCAATGCACAATCCAGATTGAAAAAAAATAAAATATTCTTTAAAATCAATATGACGAGTTATTTTCGACAGTTTTAATATTTTTCATGCAACAATATAAAATGAATTTCAATCACAATAAATATATTTTTGGATATTTTGTCAATTTTACTTTTATAGTGTAATGAAATAACCATTTTTGCTTATCATTTTCAATCCACTTATTTTTACATAATCTGAACCATTAAATTTATAAGCAGAAGGGACGTGTAATAATAATGTATTTAAAACAATTGTTGTGTTTGAATTTGAATTTACTGGCTAAGTTAATGAGGAAGATGTAAGAAAAGTATTATGATTTATAAAAGAAATTTAAAAAATTAGAATATCTTTTCTAAACGCATCTTCAAATTTTAATTCTTATATTCATTGAAATCTTTATATTATATTTACTAAATATACACATGTATAGTCGTTCAGGTAAAGCATTTATTTTTCATCATCAACACACATGCGTGTAATTCAGAGAAGAAAAAAAATGTGAACCATTGTTATAAAATCATTGTTTATCATATACATTGAAATCTTTACTCATATCTATTAAATATAAACATTTATAATCGTTCTTGTAAAGCATTTTTTAATATCACGAACGCACGTGCCGATAATTCAGAGATTCAAAATTGAGAACCATTGTTATAACATCATCTTTTATTATATTCATTGAAATGCTGATGTATATTTATTAAATATACATATTTATAGTCGTTTAAGTAAAGCTCCTATTTTTTCGTTGTCAATATACGTGCGGTTAATTCAAAGAGGAAACAAATTGAGAACCATTGTTATAGTCATGATTTATTTTAATTTTTATATTCATTTAAAGTTTACATTTATTTATTAAATACATACATTTATAATCGTTTAGGTAAACCACCTCTTTTATTTCAACACACGAGCAGACAGTTCAGAGATTGAGAACCATTGTCATACAATCAAGGTTTATTATAATTCTTATATTCATCAAAGCATTACATTTATTTATTAAATATGCAAGTATAGTCTTCGTTAAAAAAATTCTTCGTTATAGAATATTTTTTAACAATTTCTTTAAAAGAAGAATGCAATCCATGGATGAATGCAATATGTCGGGAAAATAATCTTAGCCAATATATTCTACTGCATTCAAAAACATACACATGTATGGGAATAAAACACCAACACCTCAGACCCAAACAGCCAACATGTCTCTCGCAAAATTTTTCCACAAGTGTCCGAGACGCAAATCCAAAATAAAGCAATATTTCAAAATTCCGTAGTAAATTCCGCAATCATGTAAGCCCATCAATTTCCTCAAACTGGCTCGTTTCCCTCGGTTCTTGGTGCTGATTTGGGACCTTTTAGAAAGAACTTTATTCTTGTTTTTGGAAAGGGGGGGGACACCCTTTTTTTTTCTCTGCCTAACACATCTCTGAAATCCATTGAAACATATCGAGAAAAAAAGTTGAGTGAGACCTCAGGATTTGAAGTTCGGACATGGATATTTTCGGCTAGCCAGTTCGGGAAATGTGAAATTATTCAGGAAAAAAAAATATTTTTAAGACGCTAAGGAATTTTTTTTTCTTATTAAGGGTGCTTTTCTTAAAATATAGGTCAAAATTGTCTGAAAAGAGATATGAAGTACAATATGTCAAAAGAAAGTTGACTTAGTTGTTACTTTGGAGGGGCATGATGTAGTGGAATTCATCTGTCAAACGTATTTTTAGAAATAGAAAGCTGTTTAAGATTTGAGCTATTAGTTCAATAAATTGTATCATCTCAGCTTTCTTAATTTATTTTTATAATATAAACGTTACTGAATATATCTCTCATGATCTTTCAGTTCTGTTAACAAAAAAGTTACGTTTTGTTAACTTCAATGGAAAAAGCAAAATGTTGATGATCTCCATTAAAAATTGTAAACTTTCAATTATTAAATATAGATTCTAAATTTTAAAACAATTAATTGTCAATTATTAGATAAAAAATATAGTCTTCAATATTTTAAAATTGCCTTATCACTGGCTATTAACTGATATCTAACCATTACAGGATGTGATTCAATTTTTTTTTTTTTTTTTTATATTTGTACTATGGAACTATACAGCAAAACGTATACTTTAAATATTATTATTCATCCCATTCCTGATCTACTGGTAATGTTTGCAACTAATATACAATAGGGCCCAGGTTTGAATCCTTAACGCCGTCCATTGCAGCCATTGCTTTCAAAGTCGAGAAGACCCGAAGAGAGAATGAGAATATACATAGACATCCAGATATCTCCACGTTTCTGACAGGCAACACGCAAATAAAAGGCAGTTAATCATTAAAATGTTTTGGAAGCTAAAATGTTCCTTTAAATCATCTGCTGCTTGTTCGTGGTATAAGTATATAAACACGAAGCCTGCAGATGTACAACAAATCTACAGAAATGAAATCCATAAAAATATAACTCACGCTGGAACAGCTGGTGGTTAAAACAAAGGATTTCTGAGAAAAATAACACTATTTGAGCCCTGTCAGCTTTATACCACCATTTTAGCCCCTATATCAATGGCACTTCTCATATCTACATATTATGTACAAACAATACATTTATAGTTCCTCCAAAAGCATCTATGAGAAGGTAGTGTCAAAGATATTTATAAAAGTTTATACATTTTCAAAGGCTATAATTCCCATTTATGAGAATCCATCAATTTATGCTCTAGGGCTATTACAAAATATGATGCAAGCAGTTGTATTTCCATAATAAAATGTTTGACAACTTGAATATATTCGTGTACTAAACATGAAGGATATTACATTGACAATGAAACGTGCACGCTACATACACTAGAATGTTACATGTTGCCCGTATGTAGGCAACCCGTGTATAACACAAATTATAATTTATTACAAATATTATGCTATAATATGGTAGATCATGTTTCAAAAATTTGTTCATGTAATGTAAAAGTTTGTTTATATTTCATGTTCTATAATAACTTAATATCCCGCGGAAATAAATCTTTAGAACAAAAAGGATGTACATAATAATGACTGATATAAATGATATATCATGAATACTGTTGCTGTTTCTTATCTCACTTGGTCGACAGCAACATCTAGATCAAGTCCATGAACTCTTGACGAGTAATGATAAATGGTAAAATAGGCAGCTTCTTTTGTCCTTAACCATGTGGCACAAACTCATGAGGCATCCAAAGGGAAAAGACTGACTTTATCACATCTGATTATACTGTCGGGCATTGGGTACCGATTTTAGTGGCATTTTACAGCATGCATGGGCTACAGTGGGGCTATTCTAACCCAGACAGACAAGGGAAATCATGAATACTTTATTTCGTAATTACTAAGTGAGCAACTAAGTTTCCAGAGGTTTTTTATGATTTAAAAATTGCAAATTTCAAGAGTTAAAATGCAGAAAAATTAATTATTCAAAGTATCACCCTTCATTAGCTACACAATTTTGCCATTTCTCTGACAATACATAAATATTGCGATGATAAAACGACTCGTCTTCGGACTGAAACCCTTAATCCGATCAATTTGGTTCTTCAAAAATTTGCCAAGTGCAGCCCATGCCAAGCCATGGGCCATCGAATGTACAAAGTGATAATCAAAGAACCAGGTCTGATGGATACGCGTGCACCAGTAGCAGAACTAGTTTCAGTGCTTTAATGATGTACTGGACGAGGAGAGTGCGATGCAAGGACCATTGTCGTGCTGCAACTTCACTCGTTAGTGTCTCATATCCCATTCTGTCCTTTTACGAGTAACATTGTTCAAATTGAAGAGTTGTTAGATAAAGATTCCCAATGACATATTCAACCAATACCGCTTGCAGATAGATATTCTCAACGGCCTTTAGTCTCCCAGATCGTTTGTCGTCAACGTCATAATCAGCACTTCTGAAACGTTTAAACTAACCTTCACAGAGAGAGTTTGATGTTGCATGCTCGCCGCAGGCCCCTAATGCAATTCATCTGCATTTTTTTAAATTAAAGTAGAAAAATATAACTTCCTGCAAATTCTGTTCATTTGGTACAAAACTAGATGTAAAAAAAAAAATATTTTGGTTTGATATGTCTTGGTATTACGATTGAATATTCTTGACAGATGTCCATCCTATAAAAAAAACTTCTGACATGGATGTCCACTACATGCGCCGTTAAAGCCATCCATGTGTGAAACCCGGTAACTTAGTTATTCACCTTGTATCTTTGACATTAAATAAACATTTCATCAGTTGCTTGAATAACATGAGGCTTACAAATGTTCTTGTGATATCTAGATCTCATTTTAATTTTTCAGAACTGATATTTCATGACAAAAATTCGACAAATATTAACCGAAAATATTTTCAGGAGAATTCGCATTAATCAATGCAGAATATAACTAAAATCTACTTATCTGATGTCTTCAATTGATTTATTATTCATCTTCAAAACAGGAACGTGTTTCCTAGGAGGAAAGGATCACGTATTCCTAAACTGGAGTGGATACTTAATGTTGTTATTGACATGAATAAAAAGGTTTCAATATATATCGAGGATATTGAAACTAATTCGTAAATTCCTTCCTTTTTGTGTAAAAATCGCACTATTTAAAGATACATTTTTTGGTCGTTTTATAATAGTTATAATGTTTTTTTTTATAATATAGTCCCTTTTAGAAGGATATTTTATTTAATGATTGGAAATAAAGCAAATGCAATTAATTATAGATAGTTTAACTGAATTCTAGTGCCCAGTTGTCCTAGACGCGGGGAATACAAAGAGGATGCTACGTGGGTATCATGTAGTATCTTCTTATTAAAAATAAATTATAACTATATTAAATAAATTCTGTTATAATACGATAACTCATATTTCAAAAATTTTCAAATGTAACTATTCCTGTAACAATATTTTTCCAAGGCAAAGAACAAAATTTTATTTAAATGAAATTATGAAAATTATATACATTTTTTTCTTAATAAAAACCCAATTGAAAAGAAATGAATTGTGGTTTTTGAATGCTGGGTATTTTGATGTGAAGTAATTCGCCACTAGAACTGAAGGCAGCAAACTCGATGTTACACTCCTTCTGCAACGAGGGTGCTATAATGCATTCACAATTTTAAACGAGCAGCCACAAAAAGAGCAACTGGTATTTCCACTCTCCTCTTCTCTAAACCCAATGGAAGGACAGGATGACCTACAGATTTGTAATGCTCAAACCCGTCAGAGACAAAGAGATTTCAATTCACTTTCGATAGTCGAGTTTCGAACTCGCTAATCACCAAGCAGCTTTTCCTCCTAAATTGCTATGCATAATTCAAAGATTTCTGCTAAATTGTTATGCATTCTTATTGCAGCTATTTTTACTTATTTGTTGCTGAAGATTTTTTTCGTTATGTTGAATAAATTTTATCAAAAAACCATTTATTGTCCTAGACATAAAAACTGCCCATTCCAAATATAGAAAATAATTTATTTATCAAGCAAGACGTTATAAAGAAGTTCTTCCAACAAATATCAACTATGATCAGTTGATGTACTTCGTTCCTAAAAACATTAAAGCAATTTATATTGTAAACAAAAATGCATTTAATTTAAACTGCACATCAATGAAAAACTAATTTATTGAACGAATTTTAGAATTTCAAGCATAAAAAATATAATGCTTAAAAAAATAATTGTAAGTACAATTACATATTTTTTATTTTATTAAATGTGAGAGATTGGTTTGGTTTGTTGATCTAGGATCATCGTGCACGCGAGGGCTAAACAGACCGGAATCTACAGTTTAAAGTAAATACTGAGAAGAAATTTTATAAGTTACTTAACAAACATGTTCTTATCTCAGGAAAATTTTGTATTCAGAAAAACAAAATTAATATTTACTATTATATTATTATTACATTTATAATATTCAATTATTTGTATATATATATATTTGAATATAATCAAAGATTTCTGCTAAATCGTTAAGCATTTTTATTGTTAGTTTCCTCGTTTATTTGTTGCTGAAGACTTTTTCGTTATATAGAATAAATTTATCACAAGAGCCCTATTTATTGTCCCACAGATAAAACTGCTTATTTTAAATTGAGAATAATGGGTCCATGTAGACAATGTATGAAGCCCTTCCAAAAATATAAATTATGATTATTTTATATAACAGTCTTGCAATTTATATTGTAAAAAAATGCACTTAATTTAGACTGCACATCAGTATAAGACTGACTTATTGTACGAATTTTAAATTTCTGGCATACAATTATTTTTTTATTGCATTTTTAAAATAAAAAAACATATTTTTTATTTGATTAAATATGTCAGAAGTAATTTTATAATTAATTTAACAAACATATTATTATCTCAGGAAACTTTTATTTTTTAATAGAACAAAACCATTATTTATATAAATTCAATTTTTATTATTATATTGCTATTATATTTACTAATACATTACTGTTATAATTACATTTATAATATTCAATTATATATATATTAAATTATATATATATATATATATATATATAAATGAATATTTACTTCTTTTATTAAAATTTAAATAGAACAAATATATAAAATTTTCAAATTGAATCACGAATGAAGAAACAAAAGAATTTTATTTATTTTGTTTGCTTCAATAAAAATAATGCGTTAATGATATTTTATAACTGAAGTGAGAAACCAAAACAAATGAAATAAAGTCGTAATTGTGTTATTGTAGTAATGCCGTATTGTATTTTATAGTTGTATAATATTTTTTTTGCATAAATATATATTTTTTTTAATAATTATGTTTGAAAAGAGATACTATTGCATCTTGATTTCAATATTTTAAAAATGTTTGTGTTCGATATGACGACGTATTAGCAGAAAAGTCAGACATTCATTTGTGAAAAGTAAATTTTCTCCTTTGCTATAAAAGTACAGAAATTGTCGAAAATATATTACCATTTGGTTAAAGTAACAAATAATTAGGACATAATACTAAAACTTTTATATTTTGCGCATCTCATCTTAATTTAAGCAAATAAAATTAAAAGAAAGTTTATTGTTTTCCTATGTTCTAGAATCATCAAATATTGTTCAGTCAATCATGATCCTTCCACTTTTGTTAGGAACCGTTGTGATAACGCCACAGCTCAAACTTTCTCAAAATCAACTGTCGAAAATAAGTTTTAATGACCAATTTAATTTGTCCCACAGCATAAGTTTCAGAAAATTTGAGCAAACTTTTGAAAAAAAGTTGCCATTAGGATAACTTATTTACTCTTAAATGCTCGGTAACCTTCGTCAGAAACTGTTGTTTCTTCTATAATATACCACTCAAAACCTATGACGGATAAAGCATGGGTGTTGTTGTGCCCATAGAAAGAAATTGCTCTGCATTTGAGTTATGGTATGTAAAAAAAAGAACCATTTAGACAGTTCGCTGTTAGTGCGAGACGTTACACACATAATCGCCATCGGATATCTCGATTATGAATCCAATGAAAAAAAAACTCTGCAATTCGGTCCTTCTCTGCAAGCAACACATGCAAAGCAAAGCACTGTACATGCAAAGAACCATTGTACAACAAATTCCACTTCGTAAAAATTCTTATTTTTCTCAAAAGAGAAAATAATTGATATATCTAACAAGCTCTGTAAACCAAGTTTGTTTTTCATCATTCATTATCTGAAATATCAATTTTTTTCAAAGATAATTATAATATTGGCATAAATCATTCTTTCATTATTCAATTTGTTATTTTTTTATAATTATAATATTTCAAAACTGCTTTAATTATCTGACAAATTCCTTATAAATTAAATTTCTTATCAACAATATGCAAAGTGCCTTAAAATAAATAAACAAAATTATATTTAAGTTCTGTTTTAGATTTCTTTTTGACTCTACATAAATATGCATACATATATATATATAAATTGTGCTATTGTTAATCATTTATAAACGAATAATCATATGAATAGTCTCATATTTTAATTTAAGTATAATTTTACAAACAAAACTGGAATGTTATTTTAGTGATAAATCTTTAATTCATAAGTTTTAATTTTTTTTTTTTTTTTATGTAATTTTTATATTTGCACGACATATTCTAATTAAAGTTCCCTTTTCTGTCTAAAATTTTACACGCAAACAAGTTCGAAACAATTCTTTCCCATGGGCAATTCCGTAAAACAACTCTTTTTTTTTTTTTTTTTTTTTTTTCCGCATTTTACATTTAAACGTAGTAATTATAAACTCAAAATAAAAATGAATTTGTATTCACTTTAATAAGTAAAAAAAGTGTTTTTTCCCTTTAATAAGTTTTTTTTTTTTTTTGATATTTTACATCTTTTTTTTTACCAAACATTTTATCCAAATTATTATTTTCATAAACTATTTTCATTGCTTAAAAACATGTTACACAAAAACAATGCACAGGCAATTTAATTTTTCTGCAAAATGTGTAATGAATATTTAAGTTCCTAACATTTCTCATTAATATTACTTTAATTTCGAATTATATTTCCATCCAAAAAAACATTTAATTAACTATTTCATGAATTCATTAAAGATTTTCAAATTCGTAGCATCATTCTTATTAATTCTTGATGGCACTTACATGATTTCTTTAATTTGTTTCACAGAAAACTCTCGAGATATTAAAATCCACGCCATTTTTTCTTACAAAAAAATTTAATTATAGTAATTAGGCTTTCAACCATTTTTCATTAAGTTAGGTCATATCATTTTCAATTCTTGTCATTATAATGTGCTTGATTATTTATAATTGACATTAATGTGGAGATTAAAAATAAAAGAGCGAAAAATTCTCATTTACAAGTTATTTAAATATTTTAATATTGTCATTTATATTTTAAATGTTTTTCATTCTCTAATTTTACTCTCATTAAAACTGAACTGATTAATTTAGCATTAATTGATGGGCAGTGAAGACTATGCAGGAATAATCAGATATAATTTTTGTCAGATATAAGTTTCAATCCTTTTCATGAGAATGTGTTTGATTATTTAAAACTGACATTAATATGGAGATTAACAAAAAGAGTTACTAATACTTCTTTTTACAAGTTATTTAAATATTTTAATATTGTCATTTATATTTAAATGGTATTTTTTACATTTGCTAATTTAACTCTAATTAAAACTGATATGACTAATTTAACAGCAATAGATGGAGCAGTTAAGACCATGCAGTGAATTTACAATCCATGTTGCAATCTTTTTTTATTAATAAGTATAAATATTGGAATAAATAACAATGGTATATTTTTTTATATAATGAATTTCCGAACTTTCGAGAGGCTGTCTTGATGTTTAATATAAATGAGAAAATATAAACAATTCTCTTTAATATTTCTAAAGTATGAAAAACATTTTAAAAATTCTCCTTTTATATAATTAAGAGACAAATATTCTCACTGTTATATTTTTTTATATAATAAACGAAGGAAATTTTCGGAGATTTTTACTAAAAGAAAATGTTATAAATTATTTTTGAATTGATATGCAGCTTTAAAATATAGAGACCGTTATCTTTTATGCCATAAGCCTTTTGAGCCACTGTTACTCATTTAGCACTACCCAGGGGCTACGTGTAGCTTGAAGATATGCTACGGACGGAGTAACACTACCCGTACAATGTTCTACAATCGTATTAGAATGGGACCTGGGTTTAAAGTGAATTCCCAACCACTACAAACATCCATGACACCGCAGGGACACGAAATTCCCTGGGGTACGGAGCACCAGAACGCTAGCCATTTTGGCGATCAGGCACCACTACTTAAGTATGTAATGTAAAAGAGTAATTATAAAAAATTCTCTATAGATATTCGAAAAATCGTTTTCAATGCAGGGATTGTAATGCGTCCTACCAGTGATTTCTAACATTAGTTATTTTACTGGCCTCTCTTGTAAGCGTTAGATGGCCACGTATGGCCTACTAGTACAAAGCAAAAATCATTTTCATCGCAAAGGGTATACAAAAATAATTCTCAAGATATATCTTTTATATATTTTAAAGCAACTCTAGCTGAAATGAAGCAAAAAATGCATTTTAATTAATAAAAAGGTGAATGGAACAAAAATTTGATTGATATTCAGATCATGCAAGAGTAGAAAAATGCGCTTGTTCTCCAAAAAAAATAATAATAATAATAATGCCGACTCATGGCTAAGCTGTTCTACTGAGTTCACAGGAGAACTGATATTCGAATCCGCTCATGAATCTTATTGTAAGCACTGCTTTTAAAAAAGGCAATTAATTGTCACAGTATGGGTAAAGTATTCTGCAACGTTATCCAGGCTGCCTGGTTGGGATTTTCCGTATTCTCCCCAATACGACATACAAATATTGATTAGTTACCCCTAAAACTCCCTGAAATCAATATCCTTCTCTAATCACCAGAAAAGGGTTGTTCGTGGTTTATAAATAGAACATAAGGACCAAAAATGTACAACCGAAAGACCACAAAAATTTAGGTATAAATCAATTATTGTCTTTTCTAACAAAAATCCAAGAATTGATGAAGAAACTTATAGGTGCATGAGAAATATATTCTTAAACTTATATTTAAAAATTCAAGTTTGTTATAGTTACAAAGCAGGTTTACTTTTTTAATATATACTAATTTAGTTTAGTTAAGTGACTCAAACTGAGAATAGTTACAAAATCAAGTAAATAGAACATACAGTGTGTTTTAGATAGAATCTTCAAATTTTGCTGTGAATAAATGTGGATTTCAATTGGATATTAAAATCTTACGCCTTAGTACCCCAGCTAATGGGAAATCATGCTGTTAAGCGTCTTGCGATAAGCATTCTATGACATGACATTTTAATATCCGGTGGAAACCGACCTTGACTCTGAAACAGTGATAGATAAATGTGCATTTAATTTGCCATGTTTACCCCATTATGTGACAACAGGCCAATTACTGAAATTGTCATCTCTGATTAAATGTCGAAATTACTCTTTCGTTTGTCTGTTCCTAAAGTGTCAGAAGTGTATTTGGGTTTGTCTTTTGCCTCATTTAGGACTACACATTCCTTTGAACATAAATATGCTAAATATTTTGAAATATAAAAATCAACAAATGAAAATTTTAAGTTACGAAAATATTTTTAAATTATAATTTCTCCAATATCCAGACAAACGTCAAAACAAAATTTCAACCTGATCCTTATTCAATTCCTTCTATTAGCTCACACTCTCCTATATATATCTTGTTCAAATTTTCAATCGTTCATAAAATACTTTTTATTCATCCACTCAAGTTCAAATACATTTTTTTAAACTTGTAGTGGATGACACTGGATGTTAATATAGTTTTTTCAAATATTAATTCAGTAATTAAATTTAATTAATTAATTTTAGTTTTTTTTTTAGATTTAAGTTGCATATATCTACCAATAGATGGCGCCAGATAAACTTTAAAAAAAATGAATGAAAATTATTTATAAAGGACTTTCTGCAATATAGAGAGGAAAAAAAAGAATGAATTGAATTTAAAAAAAAAAATTATATTACTTGTTGAACATTAATATGCTAAAGAGTTTGAAATATAAAAATCAACAAATGAAAACTTTAAGTTACGAAAATATTTTTAAATTATAACTTCCCCAATATCCGAACAAACGCCAAAAGCTAAACTTCAACTTGATAGTTACTTTCTCTACCATATTTCTCTTACCTCTCCAGGGCATTGAATGCCATGCCGCTTCCGGCAAGAAGTGATAGTGAGATATTTTTCGCCTGGGAGTCAATTCCCCGAACACCAGAGTATCCACATAAGCATTATAGAACAGAGTGACAGTCTATGCCTTGTTCAGTTGCTTTTAGAGAGTTTAATGTTCAATTAGTAAGATTAAAACCAAAGGGGGTATCAAATATATTCATTGGGGATATTTTTGACAGACAATTTTGACGATGATGTTTATTCCATAATAAATTAATGGCTCTATCAGGAAAGAAAAGTTATCATTGCTTCAAACGAGGCAATGTTTCTTGAGGGCCTGAATGGCGAAGTGTCTAGCTCTGGCGCTCGGTGCCACAGGTTTCGGGTTCGAGTCCCGGCGGTGCCATGGATGCTTTTAGTGGTTCGGAATCCCCTTTAAGCCGTAGGCTCCAGTCTCATATGACTGTAAGAGTGTCACGGAGTCAAAGCCAAACTTCTACCTACGGGTGCTACATTAGAACAAAAGCTGCCCCCTTCCCTCCATCCATGAGTCGACTACTCACGGGTAGCCCGTCCCGCACTGCAGGACACTGATAATATGTCAACAACAACAACAAACAACGTTTCTTGATTCGCAATCTCTTTATGTCTCTTCGAACCCTCGGACAATCATCATCTCCAGTATTGGGGACTCAAATTTTCATTTTGAGCTGTCGATTGGTCAAGTGTTCTATTTATATAAAACACAAATAGCACCTTGATAGATGGTAAAAGGAAGATTCGCCTACCCGACTTCTGGTTCAGTAGCAGCGTGCGCCGCCGATGAGCATTAGTACTGAGGTTCAATCCACCGGTGGCGTTGTTGTAGACACTGTTTCATAAACGAGGAGGCTCGATGGCATTTGTGATGTTCAGCATCTTGCCTCGTGAATCGGACTGCCTGGTGGGAGGCCGAATTTTCTCCCATACGATACGTACATGTGAGGTAGTTTCCTTAAAAGCCCTCCCGGCACTTCCCTTTTTTCAGCTACTCGGAGCCAAGTCAGATTTCTACCTACCTGGATTCCATCACAACTGAACCTAGTTACTTTCCCTCCATCCATGAATAGACTACTCATGGGTGATGGTCGAGCGCGGCCAGATACTCAGAAATAGTCACAATAACAATAGATTTTGCCTTCCAAAAGAACTTTTAGGCTTGGTTTGTGCTCTACGGATATTTTGTGCACACTTTAGATCTGTTACCTGACCTACAGTTTAACGTGAACACCGAATAACTAACAAACATGCATGCCACCTCCAGGATTTGGACCTAAAGCTTGTGGTACCAAAGGCCACAACGCTAGCCAATTGGCCATCAGGCCGCTAAGAACTTTTAGGGAGTAAGTTTACTGTAAGTGTGTGGCACGAAACACTTCTTAACTGACAGCCTGTTTGTCAATGCGAAACAACTCTTATATGAATAGCATAACATACTGTGACAGTTTATCTCGGGACTCCTTATTTATTAATTCGAATTTAAACCAGTGCTCTTTTTGCACACTAACTTCTCACATTTCTAATGAGTAACTAGTCAGGCATGCATGAACTTCAATTGATCATCGCTTGTTGGTTTTCTTGACAACTTTCTTGATTAGGAAGCCCAACTCATCAATCAACAAGTCACTCCAGATCAAATCAATGCTTCAATAAAAAGACGTTCGTTAACTACAATATTAATATGTTAATTTAGAGGCTCGTATGCCACGTGTGGGACTGGATTAAAATAACCTCACTGTAGCCCATACATGTCGTAAAATGGGTACCCAGTGCCAGGGGCTATAACCGGGTGGAGTAAAGTCATACTTCTTCCTTGGGTATCTCGTGTCTTTGTGCCGCAAGGTCTAGGACAAAAAAAAAAAGCTGCATATTTTTTACTTTTTATCATGATTCGTCGGTTTAAGACACGCGGGTTCTTGGACTTTGTCTAGATGCTGCTGTCTACCAATTGAGTTAAAAAACGACCTCAAAAGAACATGAAAATTCAAAAGTTATTTAAAATCTTAATAAATTGTATTTGGTCTTGACATTTTATTTATTAATTAGGATTTGAATCAGAGCTCTTTGCACATTAGCTGTATAACTTTTGAATTTTCATACATGTTCTTTTGTTGTTGTTTTTTAACTCAATTGGTAGACAGCAGCATCTAGACAAAGTCCAAGAACTAGTTTGGAATGCATTAACTGATCAGTTTCTCGCCAACTTTCATAGTTAGAAAACCAAATCACTAATCAACAACTCACACCAGGTCAAATTCAATGCTCCAGTAAAAAAAATGTTCATTTATTACCATATTAGTTAATTTAGAAGCTATTATGTATGAAAGTTCAAAATTTATTTAAAATATTACTAAATTGTGCTTGTTCTTTACATTTTACTTACTAATTCGGATTTGAACCAGGGCTCTTTTGCACACCAGCTGTTCACATTACGAATGGGCAAGTAGTTCAGCATGCATGAACTTCAGTTGGTCCTAGTCGTTCAGTTAGTTGGTTTCCGTGCCAACTTTCTAAGTTGGAAATCCGAAACGCCAACAAACAAGGCACTCCAGGCCAAATTTAATGGTTCAGTGAGAAAGATGTTCGTTAACTACATTATTAATATGTTAATTTAGAAGTTAATATGAATGAAAATTCAAAAGTTATTTAAAATCTTGATAAATTGTACTGGTCTTGACATTTTCAATGGCATCACTTAACTGTCTGATCGTTGATTGATTTACTGAATTTATTTAATGAAATAATGTAAAACTAGAAAAAAATTCATTAATAAATTCATTAATTAAAATACATTTAAATCCATTTAAAACTTAACTAGGTTATTGTAATTAATAAAAAAGTACGTCAAGAATTTTCATAACATTTAATATGCATCACAGAGAAAACTTCTTCATCAATATATAGTTAATCGATATTTCATAAAGTAAAACATGTTCGATGCCTGTATGGTGTTACGTACGAAATACAAAATAAAAAAACTGAAACACCATCATAAGCTGTTACACACACCAGGAATAGTCAAATAATCGATAAAACATGCTAATGTACAAAATATTTTGAATATATAACAATAATATTTTTATTAATATTCTAATATTGAACATAGCATAATACTTCTTCAATAATCAATAAATAAACATAGTTTAGAATTACGTACAGCAAAAAATGATTCAAAAAAAGATATTAAAGTAAGTAATATGGTCTTTATCATTCTTTATTCCTTTAACACTGTTTAATCAAATAATCCTTTTATAAAAAGAACACTACATGAAAAATAAAAATAAAAAATTGCTTATACTGTGTTAAATATAGCATAGTTGTATAATTTATTATTATGGCATTTTTCTTTTTAATATATAAAAAAATTTCATTTTTAAGGAATTTTAATACTTTTTTCATATAATAAAATGCATTGTGTTTTATGCATTTCTTAATTAGTTTTTTTAGTGCTATAAAAAACTTTGTAATTTGATAATTGACAAAAAGGAAATTTGTTATTTTATCTTTGTCTTGTTAATTAAATGTTTTGCATATTATCATAAAAAACTATTCCTAAGATTTTTAATTAAATAAAAGTTTTTACTTAGGCTAAAATAGAAGAAATAATATAGATAAGCACTTAAATATTATTACTTTACTTAATTACTAAAAAAAAATTTATTCAAGTTTTTATTTCTTAATTTAGTTAAATTTCTCTTTTGTTGAATATTTTTACAATAAAAATGAAGCTGTTGTATTTTATGGCAAATGAGAAAAAAATGTAAAAGGAATATTTTATACCACCTACTTATAACTGAATATAAAGAGATCATTTAAAAATAATGCTTAGATTTCATAGCTATATTTCTCTAATTACACTATTTATTATTTTTACAATCATTATATTATTACTTTTACAATCATATGAACAATTATTTTAAGAAAATGATCTCTGTAATAAAAGAAGATCATTATTCAAGAGAATATATTTTTACTTTCAGTTTTTATTAATATTTTTAATTTAAGCTTTAAAGAACCTATTTGTTTTCCATATTTGAATGAATTCATTTGAAAAATAATTGCTATGATTGTATTTAAATAGAATTTATTATGTTTTTGAAATGATTTTATTACAAGCATATTAGTATTAAGGATAGTTTATTAATTAATATTTAAGAAAATATATTTTAAAAAAAAATTGCTAATCAATAAAGCACAAAAATCATGAAAAAGTATGGGGCTTTGTTCACCCCTCCTTCCAAAAAAAAAATATATACTAACATCTATTATACAAATTAAAAGACTTTTTAGTGCTCAACTTTTAGTGAGAAACATGATCTCAATAGCTATTTTACGGAAGGCCTTCCAGAAATCTTAATTCAAATGATTACTAATGTACAACATGGATCGAGAGATCAGTAGCATAAGATAGCATAATATTCTTTGAGATAATTTTCTAGGTTATCTTATCTTAATAAAAGCGATCAATCTTTACTGACGAGAATCGAAGCCTACTGATAATGAAAGACATACTGTGCTCACCATTTAGAAAATAGTGATCTCGAATAGTCAGTAGCTATTTCATGTAGATCTTCCATTTAGAAGTTATTAATGCAAACGATTATAAATAAGGGACATAAATCAAAAATCAAAACAATTTTTCAGATAAAGCTTTCTAGGTTACTAAATCTTAACCCAGCTTATCTAACCCAACATGGGAACTAGATCTAGTTAGTAGATCTAACCCAACTTGTTTTCTAATGGGAATCGAACTCTATAACTGTTTCTGTAAAATATGGCCTTCCAGATCACCAGACATTAACCCATTTGATTAATAATGACGTTAATCCATATATTAATTAATAATGAACCATTAATCCCATCGTTATATGTCCGTTATTTATACCTCTTCGTATGCATGTATCAAACTTTTAATGCTTTTGATTATTGGATAACCAACCACAAGTATGAATACGTATACATATATCAACCAACCAATCATATCTTATTTTACTTTTATTGATTTCAAATTTTACTGGCATGATGTACAATGCTTTCTGCTATCAGCTAGCTATGCTAGTTTCAGGTAGCTCTAATAAATGAAGGTTGATTGCGAAAAACCAAAAGATAAATATCATTTTTACTCTCAGATTCTAAACGCCACTGGTAAGAAAACTAAAATATATTAGTTGATTGTATTTGAAAGAAATAGTTGCATAATGACACAAAATATTTATAAATATTTACGATGATAATTAACTTAGGTCAGTATTTTATCGCCTGCCTTTCATTTAAATAAGACATTGTATGAAGCAATTCAACTACTAACAATTGAATGGAATATTTACTTTCAGCATTTTGTGTACAAATTATGAAGCCAAATTATTTTTCATTTCCTATGATATGACATCACTATCTGGTAATTATTGTGTGAAATATTTTAGAAGATTGCATTATAAAAGCTCATTATAAATAATATAAGATTTTATTTAGTCGAACATTAGTGGAGCCTCGTGTACCATTTATGTATGCCATGGACAACACCACAGGTAGGCGATAAAAGAGAAGACATCGCCTTCTGGGAGGAATTTAGAAGAAACTGTCTCGCCTTTACTAGTCCTATGAGGAAAACCTAGACAGTAAACTTCTATTAGGCAATTTTATACTTGAAGTAAGACGCTTTAAACAGGTTGTCTCAATAGCCATCGTGTTCCCTCCTTTTTAAAAAGCAGGCTGCAAATGAAGCCTCCAGTGGTATCAGACCTAAGCTCTCATGCAAGCTAAATGATTTTTTTTTTTAACCGACGCCAGACCTAGGCATGACAGAAAAAGTCTATAACGGGCAGCCCAATAAAGTTCAGAAACACACATAAAATATTTAAAATATTTTGCAGTATTTACAGCTGCATAAATTAGTCCAGGATAGTAGTTCAAGGGTTTATCACTCATGTCAGAATTATTCAAGAAAAGTGGGCAAGTTCGGAGTTTGCTAGTCCAAATCTGTAAAGGTGTTTCCAAAGATAATCATTTCCAGTTATTGTTCTGAAATAGACTACCCCTACAAGCTAAATGTAGTTAATAATATAAGTTATCATTAGAATTACTACCCTATTTTAACCTATTCGAATCTTTCCTTGTAGATCCATCAGTATGTATCAAAGTCTTAACAGTGAAATAAAAATCTTAGATCGACAATTTGGTGCCTTAGCGGAATTTTCTGGGTTCTCTACCATATACTGGACAATTATCCCTATAGTTCCTCTCAAGAAGTCAGTGCTTTTTTTCTATTGTCAATGGTGAGTTAGTCGTATAAATCAAATTTGTTTTTTATTGGAATGCACCAATGAACTTGGTTTGAACTCTTTATAATCTTGGTTTTAGGTTTATCTTAGGTTTTTTTTTGATTAAACACACTTAGGTTTTTAGTTGTTAGTTTAGGTTGAACTCTATATAATCTTGGTTTGTGTTGGTTTAGGGTTTAGGTTTAGGTTTTTTGTTAATTTAGTTTTTAGTTTAGGTTGAACTCTATATAACCTTGGTCAACTCAGAGATTAGTTTTATATCTTTTTTGATATGTTAAATTTTCCAAACTACTTTTAAATTTTTAGGTTTAAAATAGTTACTTTATATATTGTATCTGTGCCTTCGGATAAAAGGGATAGTACATTTTTAGAACAAAAATAATTCTTTAAATACCTTTTTATAAGATTAACTTTATTACAATTATATAAAAACTATATAAAGTTAATCATTTTACACATTACACTACATAAGACATTTTAGATTTTGATAGTTTGTTCTATAAGAATTAAATGAGGCATAACACAACATCTTTTGCATAAACTGAAAAAAAACCTTTGATGAAAAAGGTGAACGAGTAAAAATATTTTATGAAAAGTTACGTTTTTTTTTTAAATTTTGTATTAAATGACAAGATATTTAGTTACTATATCGGTTCAAGTGAAGAATTTCTATAAAATTTTCATTTCATAGAAGCAAACGTGGAGAGAATGTCAATTACTAGATTAAGTTTTTTTCTCCTGTCAAAGCCAAAATTTAAAGTTTTAACTTAATGCTCTCTACCGAGGAAAGAAACTGAGAATAATAGCAACGTATAAAGTGTTGAATAGAAAATTTCCTATAAGTTTGTCTTCTTTGATGTTATGTTTTTATGATGTTAGTGAATTCTTGCTCATAGACTGGTCAAAAATTACAGATTAATCATAAATAAAAGTTCCTTTGCCCTATATTTATTATATAAAAGAAAATTAAACATCAATTTTATCCAAACCTAACATGGCGCATAAGATTTTTATGCAATGAAATTTTTATTATTACAAGTAAATGTTCAAATTTAAATAATTATTTTTAAAAAAAAAATATTCAAAGAATTCCAAACAAGGTAGTTAGTTAGTAGAAATGGTGCTATCATTTCTTACAATTAAATTTCACAAACAAGGACAGAACTTTCGTTACAATCTGATATTTAAACATTGGTGGCCTCATGTTAAACTTAATATGCAAAAATAATATGAAACGATGAGAGAATGTGGATAGGCATTGCATACCATTTAGGGGGACATTCAAGAGCAATTGTCTTCTACTAGCTTGTAGAAGATCCAGTCGAAAATTCGAACCTTCTCTCACACACTAGCGCTTTACCAATATTTTAAAAAAATTTAAAGATGCTTCCTTAATAGTATATAATCTCGAGAGCAGCTATATAATCGTCTCGTTTCTGAAGTTACAAATTCAATGTAAGTTAAACTACAAACAAGATACAAGATACAAACAGTACACCTTTTGCACCAAATGTATAGGAACTGAAAACATCGTTTCAACATTACATTACATTAAATTGCCAAAGAAAGTTATCACGGATGAACTCGTGTTTACCTTAAGACAGTACAAATTGTCCAAAATATTCGTTTTAGTCGAGAATTAAAATTGATTTTCGCACGAATTAATTGGTGGTGTTCCACAAAGGTGCAGATATGATATACAAATATACTGGGGATAATCTGTTTTGTGTTAATAAATTATAATGATCTAAGAATAATCAGTTGAGCTGTAACAACAATTTATAATATTTTCGGCCATTACTCATAAATTTAAACAACCGATGTCATGGTTGTAAACAAATCTTTTCTCGTACTCATTAAGTGTTCTCGTACTCATTTAACAATTTCTAACATCGTAATAACAATAAGATTTTGCAGGAATATCTATTTAGCGTTACTATATATTCGAGAGTTGTTTCATAATGAAAAAAAAAATGTCTTCCGTGGAACAATTTCTTTTAATTAATGATAGCAATTTGTGTTGAAAATTAATTCCACCATCACTAGGAGTAAGATATTCAAGGAAGATAAATATTTTATTTAATTACAGTGTAAGAAATAATGAAAAACAAATATTCCCAAAAAAATTCATTAAGAAATTTCGCATATTTCATAAAATTATTTCTTAATGTTTTGCCGAGAAAACATTTTCTAATTCAATGATTTGCTTCGAAATATTTCGTTTCAGTATCTGAATAATTAAATAAATTAGAAGTTAATTAGTGATCGCTTCTTATTTGTTTAATTTGTAAAGAGTGGGATATCCTCTTGTACGCTATATGAATGCGGCTTTAGTGATTTTGTTATATGCATGCTAACATTTCCGTTAAACAGGAAGGACAAGTCCTTTCTCTAATGTTTGAGACAATTGACTTAAGCTTTCTGTGAGAGAAATAAGCAATGTCGTTGGTAACATATAGAACAACACTTTTGCGGTGTTCGTCTTATAATGCATAGAGAAAGCTGTATCATATTTGAGTATCACAAATCGAAAATCTTGAAAACTCACAGCAGATAATCTTGTCGATGCGAGAATGTCAATCTCCACCGATGCTCTAGCTTACAAAGTAATAATTTCAACATACAGCATCAGCTGTAATCGATTTGGCTTGCACTGTAAAAGCCGCATTCACACCAAAACATTACTACTAAAGCACATCACACCATATCACTGTTCCTAGAGCTGAGTTGCCGCTATACAGTTTGGAAACGATGTGGATGAGAAGTATGACTGGGTTCCGTAACACTCTTACAGTCATATGAGACGGGGACATACGGTTCAAAATGGATTCGAACCACTACAAACATCCATCCGACTCGAACCCGAAACCTGTGGCACCGAATACCAGAGCGTTAGACACTCGGCCATTCAGGTCCCAAACACCAAAACATTGCGAGGTGAGGCATGAAGTGCAACCAATTGCAAAACTCAGCATGTGACTTCTAAGGCTTTTGATTGGTTGAAGCTTCCCACCTCACCGCTCAACGCGTTGGTGTGAATGCAGCTAGTCAAATTATCAGTGATTCGTGAGTCAAGCCTTTGGAAACATGTTTCATTATTTGATGATTATCTGGGTAATATTCCTTGTTCATTAATTAGTTAATAGTTAGTTAATAATTAGTTTTTTAGTAAATTTTTTGAAAAATTTTATTAAAAGAGTTGTATTGTCGTTTCTTTTCCCACAT
This sequence comes from Caerostris extrusa, assembly GCA_021605095.1. NCBI lineage: Eukaryota > Metazoa > Arthropoda > Arachnida > Araneae > Araneidae > Caerostris > Caerostris extrusa. Next base: position 40,063 of record BPLR01019368.1, read on the forward strand.
GGTAGACAGCAATATCTAGTACAAGTCCACGCAACCTTGTAGTTCATGGTTGAAGAGAAAGGGGGGGGCAGCTTCTGTTGCGATGAAACATCCGTAGGTAGAAGGCTCTGTGAGGCTGACTTTTTAAGGGGTAGGACTGTCAGTCCTAGGTCAACTCTACAGTCACATTGATAGAGACCTACAGTTTAAAGTGGATTCCGAACCACTACAAACATCCACGGCACCGACGAGACTCGAACCCGAAACCGGTGGCACCGAGCGCAGAGCAATAGGTGCCGCTCGGCCATCAGGTCCTTTTATGAAAATAATACTAGTTATTATGTTGTAGTGCAAATATATTAAATTTATACTAATGAAAAACGAAAATACTATTATAAATTAAAAAACAAATCACACTTTATAAATTAAAACGAAACATACTTTTTTATAAATTATAAAAAACTTCATTAAAATATTCAAATTTTCAAATGTTTCGAAATAAAAACTACAAATTCAAGATTTATTCGGATACTTTAAAACTACAAAATAATCAGATACTATCAACAACAAAATGTCTCAAGATTCTTTCAGATTTATTTATAAATATAATTTTAAAGAAAAATTACTAAAATAATAAGCATAAAAAACATTGTGAAATATAATATATAATAAAATAAGTAATAATAAATAATATACATAAAATATATTGTAAAGTATACACATAAAATAAATTGAAATAAAATGAAAAGCTACTCAACATAACAAATAATACAAAATATTAATTACATTTTTGGAATAAATTGATAAAAATTATTTTTTCTTATTTTGCTTAAGACAAAAATAAGGAAGTTGAGTTTAAAAATCACATAAAATAGATTTATACACTTAAATTATTATATAAATTATTACATAAAATATATTTATTTATAATACACTTAATATACATTTATAATTAATTGGCCTTTCTCAGAAATATTTTATTTTATTCCAGTAAAACTAATATATCATTAGATTATTTTATGTATAAAAAGAATACAGTATTCATTATTTATTTTTCATTAAAGCATAAATAACATATTTTATCCTTAGTATACTTTTAATAGTATATCACCATTAAAAAATTTTATGCAGCCGTTTCAATTATATTCCTGTATTGAAAACTACTGTCCAGTAATTTAAATACTACCATATGCCATAAACCACAAGATAATGTTCATTATAAAGTATTAAACCTTTTAACTAATACGTCAACGAATAAATTCCTTTTTAAAATTTTCTAAAGAATGAATATCTTTTATAACAATCTTTCATAATAAATCTCTTAAGATTCAATTATTTTCTGTCTTGAATAATGGTTATTCTCTCTGGATGTTTTTGTCGGCACAATAATTAGTTACGCAAAATATTTCATTTTTAATCTTGAAGATATACAGGTCAATGTTAAAAAAAATTGGCATTTTATCTTTTAAATTAATTATTTCCTTATTTGTTTTAATGATATATTTTTATTACGGCCGCCAATAGAATATGATATTTTTCTATACCTATTTAAATAGTTGATTTATATAAGAACATTTATGGGCTGTTTTGCACATTCATAATTAGTTTTTATAACGTAGACTATATTAATTAGTCCAAAATACATAATGTAACAATATTTTGTAAGTTTTAGTCAGACATAAAATTTTTTTTCATCCACTAAGGGTCTTAATAGAGCCAATAAATGAATCATACTAAATTAAATAATCTTATATTCAACTTTTTTAAGCAATGATTTTCTTTACTAAAATTGAATCGTTTCTCCTATTCTTATATATTTTAAAAACAATGAATTACAATAAACAATTATTTATTTATTTTCAAATATTTATAAACCAATCTATAATTAATTATTTACAGAATTGAAATATGGGTGTGCAGGTTGGGAAACCAGATTATAACTGGGTGGGGTTGTTCAGATACTTGAGGCGCAGGTTGGAGAACGCACAGCTTTATTGACACACACACACATGCAATTAGAGAGACATACAATATTTTACACTTTTAAAAACAGATAATTATAGATTCGTGGAATGATGCCGAAAACCCAAAACTCGGATACGCGTAGGATGCGCGAAATTTACTTCCTGTCAGAGGAGAGTCTGTAGGCCAACTAATTCGCCGGGATGTGCTAAATATATTTAAGCTCGGGATGAGACTGTAAACTAAACGTTTCTCAGCGATAGCGCAGATTGCGCTGCACTTCCTCTCGGGTGAAAGTCTTGAGGCCTATTGACCATTTCTGTTGAAAGCCAAAGGTGGCGCACTTGCCAGTGTGTAGGAGGAAGCATGATTACAAATACAATTTATCAGATTTAAAATTACAAGCATATATATTAGATTATAATGATATAAGAATATTAAATTATAATATATGGACTCAACCTCAGATTCTGAACAATATGTTAAAATGAGTTAGGTATTAATTTTAATAAATTAATTCAATTGTTAATGTCACTTTATGCGCTCAATGTGAAATATTCACTCTAATGATAATGCTGAAAAAGATATTCAATTTTCCCTTAATGTCTGTCATTCAACTATTTAATGTCATTTACGTTACTGTTCGTTATTCTCAAAACGAAACAAAGTTACAGTTAATAGATAGCAAAAGCGAAATCAAATAATCTAATTAAATAATTACTTGACAGTTTCTAAGTCAAATAAAGGATACCGGTTTTGTGATAGAATGTTAAACAGTGCAATTTCATAATATAAGAAACAATGTTATAGCATTTTCTGTCAGTAATTGTTTGTTTAAATTTATTATTTTTATGATTAAGTATAATATAAATCGTTTATGTATTTGATTTGTTGTGAAAAAAATAAACTAGTTTAAAATAATTGTTTGATACTAATAAAAGAATTGGTGGACGTACTAGACGGTACGTTCTTAAAAGTTCTAGTAAGTAGCAAAAGAAGTTTCGTTACTTTTGAGTTATAGCAAAATTAACTGATTTTAATTGGACTTGGGAGGAATTGCACATTTTAAAATTATCATGTTTACTACTAAATAATTCTGATGATTCATCAGCGTTAATATTTATCCAAAGGGTTTTCTAATATATTAAACATTGTAGTTGCTTCCTCCTACACTTGGCAAGAGCGCCCCTATGGCATGTTCAGGAGAAATGGTCAGTCCGCCTCAAAACTCTCACCCTAGAGGAAGTACAGAGCAACCTGCGCTACTGCTGAGAAACGTTTAGTTTATAGTCTTACGTCCCAAGAGGAAATGTATTTAGTGCATCCTGACGCATTAATTGACTACAGACTCTCATTCGGAGAGAAAGTATATTTCCCACACCCTGCGCGTATCCGAATTTGTGGTTCTCGGCTTAGAAATGGAGTCATTCCACGAATCAATAATTATGTGTTTTCAAAACTGTTAAATATTGCATGTCTCTAATTGTATGTGTTTGGTGTTTGTACATGTGTTAATAAAGCTGTGATTTCTCCAATCTATGCCTCAAGTTTCTCAACCCAACCACACCCAACTGCAGTCTGGTTGCCCAACCTGCACACGACTTATTTCAATTCTGTAAATAATTAATTATAGAATGGCTTTTAATTTATTTATTTATTTATTTTTGAAAATCAGGATACGAATAAACTAACGACTTATTTGACTTCAATTTTAAATAGGAAAAAAAATAACTAATACAATATTTATAACTATATAAAATTTTAAATTTTAGGTCCTTAAATTGTGTGCCCTCCGTGTTTTAAGGTGTTTTTTTTTTTTCCTTTCCTTTTAGAGGTAAACCGAAAGTTTTAAGAATGATGTGTGGTACTAATTATCATCTAAATTATTAGAGATCTGCGTACTTGTATGATCGACAAACTTCTTAGAAAGAATGGCGAGCTTAGAAAACGATGACGGATGCGTCTAGCCAATTCATCGTTCATTATAAATGCGAATGCGACAGCTGTTTCGGAGATAATTAGAGCTGATCGTTGCGTAATGAGTGTTCCTTGCGAAATGGAATATTTTGAAACATGAAAGAACAGTTGAGACGACGTAATAAATAGCTGGAATTTAAAACATGTACTATAAGAACTATTTCAACACAGGATTGTTCTTTACAAATAGTGTTGTGGTACTCTCAGTAGTGTGGTCAATATGGTTTCTTGTAACATTTTTTAAAGTACAACATGAAATAGTTTAAAAACTTAAACTGGTTATAATTAAAAATCAAACTTTCAAAATTTGTAAAAAAGAACCCTTCGTCGCAAAAAGGGTTTAAATTTGAAATGAAAATTTTGGAAGAAGAGGGAAACGGTAAGGCAACAAAGAACAGTTCCAAAGTGTATTAATAGATGGCTTTGTAAGCGACATAAAAAAGAAAGTGAATTGAGTGAGAGTAATATTTTGAATCGAAATGACAACGTATTTGACATTAGTTCATTAAAACCAAGTGTAGTGTTCAGTGTGCTAGATTGTTTTGGTTTTTTTTTTATGGAAAAAATGACTTCCAAGTCATTCAAGTGGAAAGCCTATCCACCACGGCAAGGTCAATACCAAATTGGATGGGAAAATCGGTGGAACTTTTTTATTGATGCCATACCGTATACCCTTCTTATTCCAATTGGGATAAGAAATAAAAAATAAAATACTTATACCTTCTTTATTAAACTTGTTCAAAAATGTCTTTCTTAAAAATTAAAGCACATCATTAGTCCAAATTTTTGTGAGCACGTGCTAAACAATTTTCTCTATAATTTTCCTTATAACTTTTCAAGTACTTGATTTTTCCCTTAACTTTTCAAGTACTTAATACTTTACAGTACTTCAACTTCTATTTCGATGAGACTAGGTAGATAAAAATGTACATTTGGCTCCGAAAACTAGAATTTTAGTCCTTTTTAAGAATCAATCAATTTTAATTATTTAACCTTCAAAATTTGGGTTTTATTTTGAAGTTTCAAAAGGAATCAATTATTAATGGATATTGTGAAAAAGAAAATCAAAACAAAAAATGCCAGAATAAATTTATGATAACTCAGGACGATTTATTACTCTGCATCCCCTTAAGATCCATCTCAATTTCCCTACTCAATCAAGAGAAAGTTTTATTAAAAAGGAAATGTGAACTATTCGGTCTTCCTCTTCGAACCTAATGCAGTAATCTTCTCGTCCACAGATTCTGTATCCACCCGTTTTGGCTTAGCTTGCTCATCCCAATTTAAAACTGTCATAATAAGAAAGTTTGCTCAGTTATTGAGAGTAGTGATATGAAATTTTTTCTGTGTAACATTAAATCAAGGTTTTATTTTTACAGCTAAAAACACACGTTTATGTTATTTTTAATATAAAATAGCTTTCATGTTCTTGAGTTTTGACAAATCTATCCCTACAAACGATAAATTATTCCAATAAATGGTATGCCAATTTAAAGAATGCATTAAAACTGTTCTATACATTTTGCATATTTTCCATTTCTATATGATTTTAAATCATGAATCGCTATTTTGTGCAAGGGTATAAATATAGCCCATATAAATGTCATCACACCTGATGTTGCAAAAATTTGCAACATTATAATATTTTTTTTGGGATTGATATTTATAACTAACAGTTTTTTTGTGACGAATAAGCGTTTAGTTTCTGCGTGTTTAAGAAGGGAACATAATACCGTATCTTCATGTATTCAGTTTCTATTTTAAAGCACGTCTCAAAGATTGAAATAGCTTCTGTTAGAATAATAGTGCATCAATCTTCATAGCAATATATTTTCAATTGAATTTAGATTGTTCTATAAAAAGTTATTAATTATGCATTGTTTTTGATGTATGTATGTTAAAGAAGCATTGGTGTTGTTGTTATCGCGTGTAATCCTCAGTGTCTGTAGAGCGGAATGCGTATCCCACGAGTAATCTACTCATGGATGGAGGGAAAGGACAGCAGCTTCTGTTGTGATGGAGCACAGGTAGGTAAGAAATCTCACTCGACACCATGACGCTGAAGAAGGAGGACAGTGCCTTTCAGGGAAGACTTTTCGGGGAAAATATTTCATATTTGCGTATCGTATGAGGTTATAACAAGAAAAAGATTATATATATTATGATTAAAGATATAAAGATTATAACACAAATCCGGATGTTATTTTAACAGTGCAATTATAAACGAAGGCAACTAAATATGATTAGTTCTATAAGCAATGCACCATCTTTACTTGTATATTATATTACTTATTAAACTTGTATTATTAAAATATTATTAAATTATTAAATATTTATTAAAATTAAAATTTTTTACTAAATTCAAATTAAACCATCGAGATAAAATTAAAATTAATTTAAAATATTTACTAAAATTAAAATTAATTTAAAATATTTACTAAAATTAAAATTAATTTAAAATATTTTACTGAAATTAAAATTAGTTTATTAAATTATTAAATACATTAAATTTAAATTAAATTATTAAAATATATTAAATTTAAATCAAATTATTAAAAATATTTACTAAAATTAAATTACATTATTAAAATATTTACTAAAACTAAATTAAATTATTAAAATATTTACTAAAATTAAAATTAAATTATTAAAATATTTATTAAATTTAAATTAAATTATTAAAATATTTACTAAATTTAAAATTATTTACTAAATTTAAAAGCAATAAATCTTTACTCATAATTACATAAACTGACATAAATGTCAAGATTGTAAATGTTTAAAAGATGTTAAGAAAGGACTACAGATACACTTTTCAATCTTATTATAAAAAAAAATTCAGAGCTGGTACAAGTTAAATATTAAAATATTCTACTGTAAATAACGAATATTCAAAAGAAAATGAATATAACATTTTAACAAAAAACAATCTTTATCAGTTCGAAGCAAAATTTCGCAAACTTCCAACAAAGTTACTATTTGTTCCTCGGGAAAAAAAAAAACAGCTTTAAGATAATCAACATTATTCAAACACGACACGAATGTTTTGAAGCGGACTCAAATGTTTATTGCAGATAAGAAGTGTTTGAAGAAGCAATAAAACAGGAACCTCAGAGATTGAATTAAAACCAAAAACAAAAGGAGACTTATTTCAAAATGGTTTTTATCGCTTGAAAATCGCACAGTTGTTTCTTTTGTACCATTTAAAATAAAAGTAAACAAATTTCCAGGCGACATTCTTCACGCGCATTGTTTCCATTCAAATTTTTAAAAAAAAAAAAAGTTTTCAAGGCGAAGTTAAATAAAACAAAGTATTCTCGCCACAAAAATGCCTTTTTGGCATCTTTTTCTATGAAACGAAAGATTTATCTCTGTAACTCCATTGCGCTAGGCGTATAAATCGGATTATGTAAAGGGAAGAAAAAAAAATTATTTTTCCAAGGTATGTTTGAACACTGATTTGAATGCAAATATTTTTGTTTTAAAAAAGGTATTTATTTTTTTGAACTGATACGTCATGGTATGATTGAAGTCTGTTTAATTAGTTTTTAACATGAAACAGTCTTTTGCAATAAATATCCTCCCGAAATCGATATGGAAATGCGATATCCAATACTTGGTAAATCTGCAGTGGGCATATTCTCAAATTCTCTACCAAAAGTTCTAAATTTTGCGATTTTTAAATTTTAAATTTGTGTACTTAGTATAAATAATAAGGCAATGTAATAACAATATAATGCATTTTTAATACAGTTTAGAAATAACGATGCATAATTGGAGTATATAATTATTATGTTCGACTTTAGGAACCTGGTAGATTGCACGTTGGGTTTCCACAGTTGTAAAATCAATACTTTTCACTCTGATGTTGGTTTGATTTGGTTTGTCGCTCTACTGTCATTCTGTGCAAGCTTTAATTAGACCAGGACCTGCAATTTGACGTGGATTCCGAACCACTAACAATCATCCTTGGCTAGATTGTTGAATCTATAATGATGGATCTGTCACTCTAGTGTCGAATAACTTTAGGACAAAGCGACTGGCTTTAGAAAACAAAACTTCATCATAGTAAAAAATCTATTATTTTATAATATTCCGAAATAACGTAAGAAAAATGAACTAAAATCAATTTATTACAATAAACTGTCAAACTAATTAATTGATTACAATAAACTATCAAAACAATTAATTGATTACAATAAACTATCAAAACAATTAATTGATTACGGTAAAGTATCAAACCAATTAATTCATTACAATAAACTATCAAACCAATTAATTTACAATAAATTAAACTAATTAAATGATTACAATAAATTTCTATTAACCTATTTACAAGCTAAATGCAGTGAACTGAAGTGAGTCAAATTTTGTAATTTTTATTAATAGCAAATGTTTGTAAAAAGTAAATGGGAACAAATTTGAACTTTCTAAAAGAAATCCATGTGGGAACATGTTTCGTGTATAAGCTCCAACAGTCATCGTCCAGAAATTCAAGGATGAGGGATCGCAGTTCGATTTCGAATTCTTTGTAAATAATGTATTTACTTTATAAGCCTAAATAAGCATATAAATGAATAATTCTTAATTTTTTGTATCATAAATACTGTTTAACTCGGATGTTTCAGGCGTAACTGCTTGTAATCTTCTGTCTTGTTGGCAACAACACTACAAAGTTGTTCCCACAATGCAATTCAACTATTGATGCAAGAACTTTGTCAAAATCTTTTCAAAGTTTAGTTTTAGACAGAAGTAACTGAAAGGTTTTCCATAAGAGCATTGTCCTCTTCTAGTTATCCTAGATTATTAATTGCTCTTCTGGTAATCTTTATTATATCCTAGATAATTAACCTCTAGCAAAAGCATCCAAATACTTTCCTTTCTGTTTTTATTCACGTTCATATTTTAAATAATTCGTGAAATTCTTTAATGCAACAACTGTATATACAAATTTCATCACTGTAATAAACATTAATAGGCAGAAAAATAGGTACCTAAAATGGTTATATTAATAATTGTTTATGATTATTTAATCTTTTTAAAAAGCAGATTCGTGAACTAAAATAGGATAAATAACTAATATATTGCATCCAAATATTATTAAACTTTAATCCCAAAATACATATAACTATTCTTTTACTTATTATTATATTTAATGTTTCTATGTACAACATCTTTTAATGGAAAATTTTGCAGAGAAAATATAAAATTATTTTTTATTTAAAAATAATTTTTAATATTCAGTTGAATAATTCTTTTTCATAATATTGAAAATCTGTTTCTTTGATATTCAAAATACTCTGATATGGTCTCATAAATATTATAGTTTATTTTTCTTTTTAAATATTTGTTAAATGTATTTAAAAAAACATAACTTTAATTTAAAGAATATTCTCAGTTACCTAAATGTATCCAAATAAAAACTCTAACCTGATTAAATCCATATAAAGATTGTTAAAATTCCATTAAGAATACTACACTAGGTTTATCAGAGTTTTATACACTGTTTAATTTTAAAGCAGACGCTTTGACAGTAAAACAATCAAAGTTGATTTAAAAGGAAAAACAAGGAGCAGTGAAACCTGAAAGCGCTATCTAGACTCGGACTTATCCCCAGTACAATGCGGCAATTAAATTAACTGTCTCGGTGTTAGCTGATTGGCAAGTTAATCCCAAATGAAACTTCGCGTGAAACTGTCGTCCATTGTGCAATGCTCTTTTAAAAATAATTGGTTTCTTGGAAAGTTTTAAGGACTTCTTAATCAATAAAAGCTTTTTTATAATATCCTAATCCGAAAGAGAAGTATTATTTTTAGATACATTGTTTGTTGGATAATGTGGCTCTGTTCAAAATCTGTAGAATATTTTCTGCGAAAGGAATTTATTAATTATAAATATTTTTCCTCGTGAAAAAAAAATATTTTTTTTTTCAAATACGAACATTTTATAGCAGTAAAATATTAATGATACAAAGATATAATTTTTATAAGTTCAATAAAATGAAAGGTCTTCGAAAATTTAAGGACTTTTTAAAAAACTTTTTTTATAATATCCTAATTCAAAAGAGATAAGTACTATTTTTATATAAAATGTTTGCTTGAAGATATGGTTCTATTTAAATGCTGTAGAATATTTTCTGCGAAAGGAATTCCTTAAGCATAAATATATTTCCGTGTGAAAAATAGAATATTTTTTTTTTCCAAATACGAATATTTTAAGGACTTCTTTTTTAAAGCTTTTTATAATATCCTAATTCAAAAGAGATATGTACTATTTTTATATAAAATGTTTGCTTGAAGATATGGTTCTATTTAAATGCTGTAGAATATTTCCCGTGAAAGGAATTTATTAACCATGAATATTTTTCTTTGTGAAAAATAAAATAAAAATTTCGTTTTTAAATATGGATATTTTATAATAACACAATGTTATAGTTATGTTACATACTATTAATATATTCAATAAAATATTAAGAGTATCATGCTTATCGATACGTAATCGATACGTAAAATAATTATTTTGCTGTGAATAAGTACTTTTTACTGTAGTAGTTCTTTTAAGGAATTCTTTGAAACTATCGTCTATTGCGCAATTCTGTTTTAAAAACAATTAATTTCATTGAAAGTTTTAAGGAATTCTTGATCAATAAAAGCTTTATAACATCCTAAAAACTCCCGACCTACTTCATTATAGAACATAATTCAAATTTTACCATGCAAGTTAAATCACGTGTAAACTACGAAATACATGCATTTAATCATCATATTTAAAATAAACTTATTAAAAAAGTAATAATGAACTAAGCGACATTTTTAAAGAGAAATCTAGTGTCTCCAAAGTATTTCATTATAATTAAATAAATAATCATATTACTAAATATTTAACAAATTGTGAAAATAACCATTAGCATTTATGTTAAAGAAACTTTTAAATTACTTTATAATTAAACTTTAAAGCAAAAAAAGTATTGTAGCACCAAATGATCCTTTTGTTTGCTTTTAAGGGCAGTTACTAATTATTTTCTCATGATAATTATTATTTCTCATGATTTCTCATAAGATATTCAGCAAGTTTAAGCAATTATGTGTTTAAGAAAACCGATCACGTATACCAACCACATATACATGCATATATTTTAATTTTCGAATTTTTAAGTGTTTTAAAACCTAATTTAACAACAGCATCAAAATATTTTCCATCAAAACATTATTTAAAATTTTGATTTTGGACATGATCGATTGCCTGAATGAAGAAGCTAATATTTTCCTAGTGTTTGTAACAAACGAAAAATTGATGCCTCACAATGTGTGAATGAATAAAATAATTTTGTGTGTGCTAATCATAATTGATCTATAAAATAAAAAAAAAAAAGATATCTGGTTATTGCAAAGCATAACTGATCGCGTTGAAAATTTTTGTACTTCATTATAGAACAATTATAATTCAAATTTTAACATGTAATTTAATTCATGTGTAAATATTACAAAAACACTGCATTTTATCGTCATATTTAAAAGAAATATTTCAAAATGAACAGTAAGCCAAATAACATTTTTTAAAGAATAATCAATTGTTTAAATATACTCGTATTTTTTTCTTTAAATGATATTCTGTTAAAATGATATTCACAAAATCCAAGCTACTAAATGTTTTTGAGAATGGAATCTAAAATAATACGTCTAGAAAACGTTAAAAATATTCTAAAGTAGTACGTCTAGGAAGTATACAAAAATTTCTAAATTAGTATGTCTAGTAGCGTACAAATATTTTAAAAAATATTTTAAAACAGAAAAACACAAAAATATTCTATATATTTAGAAAGTATACAAAATGTTCTATATTTAGAAAGTATACAAAATGTCTATAGTACGTTTAAGCAAAATATTCTATAAAAATTGCGGAATTACGAAATTAGGAAGTATACAAAATTTTCTAAATTAGTACATCTAGGAAGCTTAAAATATTCTGAAGCAGTGTGCCTTGGAAGTGTTCAAAATAATAATTAAAAATCAATGAATAGAGAAAAACATCAACTTCTAACTGCATCAGAAGCATAAAAAGTATCAAAAACTAAACGTCAAAAGTATCAAAAACATTATTTCATATAAAACATTTTTTCCAATTTCAACGCAATTGCTATTTCAACGTCATCTTATAATTTATTCATTGCTCAATCAATTTTTTAAAGAAAAATTAGTCGTCAAAAAATTATTCTATCAAAACAAACGATGCTACCAAGTCTTTATTTAAACAGAACCTCATAAAATTCCTTTCGGTAAATATTACGAATGCTGTTTTTGAAGCCACCCCATAAAAATTCCTGCCTGCCCAAAGCAATTGCTCCTACGCCAAGCGTGTTCCATGTATGGGGAAGACAACATTTTTCCACCCGAACTTTTATGCTTAAAAATCGCCAGATAAATTCGCCAAGAATTCAAAAGAAGGAAAAGAATGACCTCGTGTTCATCGGGGTATTGAAAATGCTTTTTCATACTTAATGCTCGAGAATTTACATCCAGTCGAGAATGGTGGGCGAATAAAAGCAAATTAATGGTTCTTCAGGACTTGGCATAAACTTGGAATTAAAGAAGGAGGGTTTGTTGAATGGAAACCGCGAACTCCTCGACTTTATATTGCCTCATTAATATACACGAGGAACTGGTAGTTATTTTTTAAACAAATTTTTTGATTGCTTCTATTCAATTTTGTTCTTTCTTGATGTTAGATTTGTGATAAACATATGAAAATCAATATACAAGTTTCGTTTTTAAAATTTCTTCCAGTTAATTTTCCGTCAAGTAATTTTTTAGATACAAATTAACATCGAAAGTCAACAAAATATGGTTTCAGGCTATTGATGTTTGGTTTGTCGCTCTACAGTCATCTTATGCACACGTGGGCTAAACAGACCGGGACATACAGTTTTAAATGGATTCCGAACCACTAAACTGTAACTGTCTCTAAAATGTAACCAAACGATTTACAAATGTCCATGACGCCACTGGGACTCGAACCCGAAAGTTGTGGTACCAATCGCCAGAGCGCTTGCCACTCGGCCATCAGACCCTAGGCTATGGAGGAGAATTTAATTATTCGTACTCAAATGAAATTAACATGTTTTAATCACCGTCATCATCAGTGGTACAATGGCCCTATGATGAGCAAAGGCCGTCAGTCTACTGGCAGATTTCGAGACAGGATATTGTTTACTTTTTTTACTGGAGAGGGTAGCCCGCCCTACGCCAAACGCTCTACAATCATATTAGGCCTGGAGTCTGAATGACCGATCGCCTAACGCTCTGGCACTCAGTGCCACAGGTTTCGGGTACGAGTTCCGGCGGTGCCATGGATGTTTGTAGAGGTTCGGAATCCATTTTAAGTCATAAGTCCCTGTCTCATATGACCATACAGCTCAATCAGACTTCTCACACACATCATTCCCAAACTGTAAAGGGGCAACTCAGATCTAGGCACAGTTATGTGGTGTGGTGTGGTGTGGTGCAGTAGTAGTAGTCATATTAGACCGGGACCTACGTTTAAGACGGATTTCGAATCACCAAAATCATCCATGGCAGTGCTTGGACTCGAAACTGTGGCACCGAGCACCAGTGCGCTAGTCACTCGGCCATGAGGCGCCAACATATATTATATATATATATATAAAGTGTAATACCATATAATGTTTAAATTATTAATTATATCCTTTAATATAATAGGAATTAAATTAGTATTTTTATCAAATGATTAAAGCTAAATGAAATGGAAAATTAATAACAGATGAAATTAATGGAAATGTAGTGATTTCATTAATTTAGTTACTAAGAATACTCATTTGATTAATCATTAAGAGATGGAACGATCACTCTTTAAATGGAACAGTTCAAGTGAACGTAATGAAAACTGATTAATTTAAATGAGATTTTGAGTGTGAAAATATATGCTTATTATTTAATGAAAAACAGTTTAATAAAAATTACACAAAACTAGAATTTTCGTAACTGTAATGTTAAATAACTTCAATTATTTGAATATTTTGAAATAAAATATCTGTATTTTTATTCCAATTACTAATTGACGAATTATGAATAAAACATGCAATTTTTTTGTGTCGTAGAACAATTAAAAGAAGTCCCATTATGCATGAATTTCAAATTAAGAATCATTATTTAAATATATTTGAAAGAAAGTTTATTATGTGAATATAATTATAAAAATCAAGTAACAACGCATCTTTCTCATAATAAAAAAATGTAACCACATTTGCCAGACTCTTAAAACGCATTTGTTTATATATTACATTAAAAGAAAAATTATTTAACACTATTCAGCTAGCTCTCAGACATAATTACACAAACCGAAAAAAAGACATTAAAAGTTTAAAAGTTTTAAACATATACAGAAAGCTTTTGCAATAAGACAATAAAACGAAGTCGTAAACTTCACGGAAAACCATCTCGTAAATTATGCTTTTCAAGATTCTTTTCTTGAATTCATGAAGAAAACTTTTTTTTAAAAGAAGTATCACTTTCTAAAAATAACAAAAAGATAAAAAAAATAATAATTTATTTTACTTGTGATAAGGAAAAACTATTTGTCAAAAACTATATCTTAATTTTTTTCTGTCTAAATTTTCTATTTTTATAAGATTTTCCATCCACTTTTTTTCAAATATCTACAAATTCTTTACATTATCTTAATATTCATATCCTCCCTATTTTTCGTCTTAATTCTCCTGAACAGTATTTATGGTTTTATATTTATTTAATCTGAGTCTTAAAATGATAATTATCATAATTGATCAATTACATAAAGTATTATTAAAGTAACCGAATTACATCTTTTTATATAATCATTATCTTCATAACAGTTTTATTAATTTAATTTTATTAAACTATTCCTCAATTATTTTTCAAAAATCTATTTCCTAAATACTATACCTTATCGTTTTCTATTTAAATTATTCTATTTTTATTAGAGTATTGGAGATGTTTTAATTAGGATTTGTCATTCACTTCTTTTTCCCAAATATGCAAAATCTTTATATTATCCCAATATTTATATCCTCCCCATTTTTTTAATTCGCCTAAAAAGTATTTATGTTTTTATATTTATTTAATGAGTCTTAAAATGGTAATTATCATAATAGGCCAATTTAGTAAAGTGTTATTAAACTTACCAAATTACATCTTTTTTGCATCATCATCATCATTATAACAGCTTTATTAATTCTATTTTTCAATTCCTTCTATTAGCTCATACTCTCCCTATATATATCTTGTTCAAATTTTCAATCATTAATAAAATACTTTTTATTCATCCACTCAAGTTCAAATGCATTTTTTTTTTTTTTTTAACTTGTAGTGGATGACACTTGATGTTAATACAGTTTTTTTCATATATTAATTCAGTAATTAAATTTAATTAATTAATTTTAGGTTTTTTTTAGATATAATTTGCATATATCTACCAATAGATGGTGCCAGATAAGCTTAAAAAATGAATGAAAATTATTTATAAAGCACTTTCTGCAATATAGTGAAAAAAAGTAGGAATTGACTTAAAAAAAAAAATGTTATTGTTTTAAATATAATACAATTTGAACAATATAATGTTATTGTAACCATCATCATTTTGAAAAATACATTATTTAATAAATTTTGAAATTAAGAAAATTAATTAAACCACCAAAATTGTTTTTTTTTTTTAATTGTCAAATAATCAAACTTAAAATGATAATTATCATAGTAGATCAATTTAGTAAAGTGTTATTGTAGGTACTAAATAGCAAATCTTTTTTACATCATCATCATAACAGCTTTATTAATTCTATTTTACTATACACTCATATGTAATTTGAAGTAATCCAATGTTATTGTAACCATCATTTTGTAAAATACATTTAATTAATCATGAATTCATAAATGAGGATAATTAATTAATCATAAAAATTAATTAATAAACTTTGAAATGAGAAAAATAATCAAACTTAAAATGGTAATCATCAGAATAGATCAATTTAGTAAAGTATTATTAAATTTATCGAATAACATCTTTTAAATAATCATCATCATCATCTTAACATGCTTTATTAATTCAATTTTACTATACTTTCATATTCAATTTTAAGTAAGCAATCTGTTATTGTAACCATTATTCTGTAAAAAGTATTAATTAATAAATTTTGAATTGAGCAAAATTAATTAATCACCAAAATTAATTAATAAACTTTGAAATGAGAAAAATAATCAAACTTAAAATGATAATCCTCATAATAGATCAATTTAGTAAAATGTTATTAAATGTACCGAATAACATATCTTTTAACATATCATCATCATCATCATAACAGCATTATTGATTATGTTTTAAGAAACTTCCTTAAATAATTTGCAGAGATTTAATATTAATGTAACCACCATTAAATACATTATTTAATAAATTTTGAAAAAAAGGAAATTAATTAATCACAAAAATTAATTAATTACTTTGAAATGAGAAAAATAATCAAACTTAAAATGATAATAGTCCTAATAGATCAATTTAGTAAAGTGTTATTAAAGGTATCGAATAACATCTTTTTTACATCATCATCATCATCATAACAGCTTTATTAATTCTATTTTACTAAAACTCTCAAAACAATTTGAAGCAATCTAATGTTAATGTAACCATCATTCTGTAAAATACATTATTTAATAAATTTTGAAGTGATGAAAATGTATTTATCCCAAAATTAATTAATCTTTTCTTGTTTTTGAAACAAGAAAAATAATCAAACTTAAAATGATAATCATTATAATAGATTAAAGGTACTAATAACATCTCTTTTTACATTAATTATCATCATTAGAACAACTTTATTAATTCTATTTTACTAAACTCTCATATACAATTTGAAGCAATGTAATGTTAATGTAATCATCATTCTATAAAATACATTATTTAATAAACTTTGAAGTGAGGAAAATTAATTAATCCCCAAAATTAATAATTTTTTTAACTTTGAAATAAGAAAAATTAATTGCTAAAATTAATTAATAAACTTTGAAACAAGAAAATAATCAAACTTAAAATGATAATTATCATAATAGATCAATTTAGCAAGTGCATTATTAAAGGTACAGAATAACATCTTTTTTGCATCATCATCATCAAAGCAGCTTTATTAATTTTATTTTTTTAAATTGTCATAAACAATTTGAAGCTATCTAATGTTATTGTAACCACCATTATGTAAAATACATTATTTAATAAACTTTGAAGTGAGGGAAATTAATTAATCACCAAAATTAATTAAGAAATTTGGAAATAAGATTTTCTAAGATGAGTTTTAATTTCAAAAAACAATAAAATAATCATCAGAAATTATTCTAAATTATAATTCTTTATACAATCAGAAACATTCTAACTGTTGTTTATCAATCAATGTATACATTGTATTAATCTTTTTTTTTTTCATTAATTATTCCAAACTAAACTGATATTAACTTTAATCTCAAGAAAGGTTTTAAATTAAGCAAATATTTTTATTTTCCAATCGTTTTCTTCTCATTCGAATACTGCTATCTCAGCACTTTTAATCTTCCAAGTAACAATACCTCCATGTAATTGAAGTGACAATGCGTTAACCAATTATTCAAATGCTTCGAATAACAATCCGTATCATCCAAGACTGCATTGTATAATCCTTGAAACAGACGTCGTTCGATCAAGTAATTTCAAAGCATTATCTCTCTAAGTATCAACTCAATAAGATCAGTGAGAGTTCCAGAGAAAATTGTCACCGAAGCTATCAGATAGATCTTTGTTTCTTTTTTTAAATTCCTTCTATTAGCTTCTATATATTTTGCTCAAATTTTCTATCTTTAATAAAATGCTTCTTATTCCTCCACTCAAGTTCAAATGTATTTTTGAACTTGTAGTGGATGGCACTTGAAGTTAATACAGTTTTTCGAATATTAATTCATTGATTAAATTTAATTAATTAATTTTCGTTTTTTTTAGATTTAAGTTGCATGTATCTAATAATAGAGGGTGCCAGATGAAGGAGGAAAATTTCAACTTTATTTGTAAAGGACTTTCTGCGATATAGTGAAAAAAAGTAGGAATTGACTTTAAAAAATCTTTTTTATATTACTTGTTATGGTTTAAAACTAATTTTGAAATAGTAGTGCTTTAAATTTTATACAGTGAAAATAAAATTGAAAATGTATTCTTGTAGTAAGATAATCTAAAATCTAATCTCTAATCTACTCTATATACCTATGAATTAATCCAAAATTTTAAAACATTTTACTGTAAGAGGTAGAACTATTTAACAATACATTATAATACATTATCTTACTCAAAGTTGTGAGTGTGAAATCTTTTAAAGGTATGTAATTATAAATCAATACCATAGAACCTTGCACAAATTTATGTAGGTTCATAATAAAAAAGCAAATTGTTATGCATGTGCTAAAGAAATTTAAAAAAAAAACTTAATATGGATAATTAATAAGATAATTACTGAAGTTTAAAATAGCTGATTTAACCAGTTAATCATAACCATAACATAAGCTTGATTCTTATATAGACACCCATGTCTATGTATCAGAGAAGATTTTCAAATTTAAGCGTAGACAAGATCCTGTTTAAATTTTTTAATTTACGTCCTAAGTGAATGCCATGAATATTAATAATATTTAAAAAAATGTATTATTTTACTGAAGAATAAGTTAAGAATAGTAACAATAGATTGGTTTGATTCGTCGCTCTACTATCAATTTGTGCACACTCTGGGTTAATTAGACCGGGACCTACAATTTAACTTGGGTTCCAAACTACTCACAAACATCCATGCCACAGCCAGGAATGGAACCTGAAGCCCGTGGTGCCAAAGACCAGAGCGCTAGCCAATTGTCCATTACATCGTAATTACAATAGAAATTAGAATAATAGTTATAATAGAAGTTAGTTAAGACAATAACAATAAGTTAGATAAACAACAGTTAGAATGTTACTTATTATATAATGTATTATAATTTAGAATAATTCTTGATAAGTATTTTTATTATTTCTGAAATATCATTAATTTTTCAATAATATTCTTGAAAGGATTCAATGCTGGATTTAATGGCAACTAAATTTATCTTGACAACTAAAAGTTTTTTTAAGTCCCATAAATAAAAAACTAAAATTTATATTTAATTTCTGCATCTAATCTTTACAATAATTAGCGTAATCATGTAAAAATAACAAATTGAACAACACAATGTTTCTTCTTATTTTTAATAAAATACTTCATTAATATTTATTATTAATTTTATCATAAAAATATTACTTTTTTATACACTTTAAAATCCTTTTTACAAGTTTAAGTAGTTACTTGTCAAATAATTCACAAACTCAAGAAAATATTGTTTAGCAAAAAAATATTTAAGTTTTAATTTCGCACATCTCATCCATGTTTAATATATGCATTGTAATGGGAAAGTCATTTAAATGAATTAAGGACTTTCTCACTACTGTATCATTTTTTTTTTTTTCAGAAGAGTTTTGGTATTTCATTTCCAGGAGAGAGGAATGTATATTATTTGAAAAATATATAATAAACTCATCATTCAAATTTGACAGCAGGCGAGCTTAACTGTAGGTAGCTATATTACCTGCAATTAGTATTATGTACTAATGAGAACAACCTGTCACTCAAATCTGGTATATCAAATCTGGCAAATATTCAATATCATATATAATGAGCGAATGTTTGTGCGACATTCAAAGGTCGAAACAATTACAGATTGAATATCAACCAATTGATATACCATGAGTTGTTCCATCGTGATAGACTTCTAGCTGAAAATTTCTACTTCAATCAGAAGTGAGGGAAGCTGTCCCCTCCCCTTGTCGGATTATCTTAAAAGAAGATTTTTGGTGAAGAAGAGGAGAGTTCTTCGACGAGTCGACCAGAAGTGTTGTTTCCTTTTTTTTTTTTTTTCTTTTTCTCTGAAAGTGACTGAACAGGCTGGAGTTTTCCGAGAATTCTGAAAGTCTCCATCCTTTGAGTGAATCCTTGTGAATCAAATTATCTTTAATTTTCATTTTTTGTAAATAGTGTTATATATGTATATAATGTTTGTATATAAAAATTAAAGCGTTCCCATGTACCTAAAAGTGGCCCTCTTCTTGAAGCCGTTTTAAATCTATTACAGGCCAAGACATTACACCTCTCAGAACTTTTTTTGAGAACAATATAAAAAATTAATTATAATAACAATTTGAATAATAAGATTTTTAACAGCCATAAGGGTCTAAAGAAAAAAATTACATTCTATGGTTAATTAATAAATACTGAAGTTTAATATGGCTGATTTAGTCTTTTTGAAAAAATTAGAAATGTAGGTCCTAATTTCACTATATTGTATGTATGTATGGCACAGTCCTGTTAGTCAATATTTCATCACCAAAGAATATTGGATTAACTTTCAATTTATCAATTTCACATGGGCGTAATCTAAAAATGAAGAAGTAAAAAATTTTAAGATCATAAAAAAGTAAATACAAAAAAAAAGTTAATATTAATGTTTTTTGTTGTTATTATTGTTCTAATGCAGCTGGCAAATATTTAGACATTGCTTTTGATGCGCTTCACCAGCGTTATTTAACTTAGCACTACGCTGGAGGTGCGTGTAGCTTGAAGATAAGCTACGGACGCGGAGTAACAATACCCCCGCAACGCTCTACGATCATGTTAGATCGGAACCTACTGTTTAAAGGGGATTCCGAACCATGGAAAAGGAAGTGGAAATATCCATGTCACCACCGGGACTCGAACCCAAAACCTGTGGTGTCGATCGCCAGAGCGCTAGCCACTCGGCCATTTAGTCCATATTAACGTAAATCTTCATTATTTGGGAAACAGAACATAATTTTGCTCATAACATACATATTAAATTATGAAAAAAGACTTTAATGCACAAAAAGAATATTCTAAAATATTTTACGAACATATATTTTTATATCTTTAAAATAACACGTTTACATTCCCTAGTGAGATATTATTTAACATGCTGTCAAGTTGAAACGGTTGTTTTTCACCACTTTTGTCAGAGTCAAAAATACATTGCTCTCACCAAGTGTATTATTAAAATGCATCTCTCGTTTAGATAGAGACATTCACTATGGCTACACGAAGCTATAAAGTACCACAATTAAGGCTCCCATTTACAGTAAATAGCCAGAGCACTCCAGTAACGATTTACATTTGTAGAAGGGCCTTAAGTAACGATGATGATAATGATAGAAAAAGGCATTATTCTTGCTGGCCTCTCTTGCAAGCGAAGAAAAGGCACTAAATTGGCCGCTTATGCTCACACAAGCACATTCCTGGGAGAATCACAACTTATCGCGTTTCCACTCTGTTCACACCATCTGCTGGTGAGATATGACACGTGGAAGGTTCAGAGCACAAGAGGTACAAGCTCGTATCTCCGCGTTGCGGTACTGTACGATCCAAGAGTGGTAAAAAAGTGTTTTTTCAGGACTTCGAGTGATATTGCACAAATTTTTATGATACTCCTTTTACAATAACTATATGTAAATTCTCAGACAGCTTGATTGGCGAGGCGAAATGTTTAATTTCATTGTAATGTTCACCATTAAATCTTTTCCTTCTGAAAGCAATGATACGGAGATAATGAATTTAATTTAAATCCTTTGACACAATTAAACAGCTCACAATAAGTCACGGAGAAGGACGTCGCCATTCGAAAGAAATTTCATGGTATAATCGCCCTGTATGCCTTACGGTAGATTAGCCGATGACTCTCAGCATACAGCTTGATTCATGATATTAGATGCTTATTCGCACAGTCATAATGTCTATGTCGTTCTTCTAATGCAGCTGCCAATACAGAGAAGGTTAATCTTTATGCCATAAGCAAGGATTGCACCGCTGTTACACATTTAGCATTACCCAGGGGGCACGTGTAGCTTGAAGATATGCTATGGACGCGAATAACACTACCCCACAAAAAGCTCTACGATCTTATTAGACCGGGACCTACGGTTTAAAGTGGATTCGAACTCCTACAAACATTCATGGCACCGTCGGGATTCGAAACGGAAACCTGTGGTACTGAGAGCCAGAGCGCTAGCCACTCGGCCATCAGAGCCCAAATAATGATTATGTAATTTTCTCATTTCTGAAATAATGATTGCTACGATTCGAACCTGGGTCTTTAATATAAAGGCAGCTGCCCATATTACCCCTGGGCCCCGAGACCTACTATACTAAAAAGCTTATTTCAATATACTAGCCAATAATTGACCCAGAAAAGCTTATTTCATTATGTTTTTCCGGCTGTGCCATGGATGTTCGTAGTGGTTCGGAATTGACTTTAAACCATAGGTCCAGCATATGATAAGATCAGACTTCTACCTACGGGTGCTCCACCCAGAAACCAATGGGATGCACTGCAGGACATTGAGGATTAGTCAACAACAACTAGTGCAGAAGGAATAAGATTCGAATCCACTGGTAGACCCTGTGGAAGATTTATAAAAAAAAGATTTATAAAAAATTATTATTTTTAAAGCGTTTTACTGAAAGATTTTTGAGAATTGCAGAAATTGAGAGAATATAGAATCCGTAAAAAAATTTCAGAATAGAACCAGTGTGTATTATTCTCATAGGAATATTAATCCTCTTTTGGGTGAGAAAGAATGGATGTTTACGGTTACGGTCTCTTTGGGAGGAAGTGGAAGAACACATGTTATTGCTGTTTCACAATCGAGTGAGTTAAAATGCCACCATAAATTTGAGTTACAGTTCCACGAGACCTCTTCGGAGTGCCAAATCGGAACATGCATGGAGAGACGCGAAACGGGCTATAATTGGCTTCCAGATTGGCGAAAAGTAGTTAGGATTGTGTTGTTTATGTGTTTTCAAGTCCTATTAAAGCAATCATGTTTATTGAAGGAAAGAAAAAAGTAGATTCGTCGTATTTCACGAAAATGTTTTGCGATATTCACCAAAATAATTACATGGGGCATCTTAAAAAGCATTCAAACTGAAAAATGGTCTACCAATATTTCATAGATGTCATTAAATCAGAAAATTTATATTTGTTTCTAACTAGGAAGATGGAAAATAAAGCAATTTATAAAATTAAACTAAAATTTAATTTTTTTGAACATCATAATTAGTATTCGTGTCTTATAATTCTTCAAGGTTGTTTAATGTTGACAATAACTTAATTAATTAATTCCAGATATCAGTTGCTTAAGTATTTTATTTAAACTATTAAATAAAGAAATATCGAAAATTTACTAATCCGACTAAAAATTACAACAATAAATTTAAATCATTTTGGAACTATCGCCCCAAAGTTTAATGCAGCAATGTAATAAAAATAGCTTTGAGCATTATCCTAATCATAACAATATGTTCTTATTATTATCATAATTATTATTAAATATTATAAATTAATTATTATCATATATCATATAATTATCATATATCAATATATATCATATTATCACATTAATTATCATATATTATTAATATGTGATTATTATTATATATTTGCAAAAAAACAATCAGTATTGAGAGTAGTATAATGTTATGTGAATATAGTACACATATCATGAGTTTCTAGAGATAAGTAGTTGGTATTGCACACAAAATATTTTTAAGGGAAAGAATTTCAAAATACTCCAGTCAATAATATAATTTGGTATTAATAATTTTGGATTTCCTTTAGTCAATTTTTCTGTCAACTTTTTAACAATGAGATTCGTAGTAAATAGTTAAAGATATTGTAAGATTCGTGACTTTCAAGACATTGCATTGAAAATCGTAGACGTATTTTTATTTTATGTAGATTGTTTAGTTAATGCTAATTAAGCAATATAGGTGTAACAATGGTTATTTTTAAATCGACTGTAAGAATTCATTGCATAGTATATGCACGTAAATGCATTTATGTGATATGTTTTATTAGCCATTTTACATTGGATTGCATTTATTGATAAATCATGCAAATCATTGTATTACGGAAAAATTATTTCTGTAAATTAGTTTTATTTTATTGCTATTTTGAAATTTTTAAGACTATGTCTACAACATTCTTATTTAAAGAAAAATAATCAGGGAAAGATCTTGCAACTCAAATTTGTATATGAAATCAAAAAATAATATTAAAAAAAAATTAATTATTAATATTTTTTTTTTATTTCCAATGACAAGGCAAGTACAAGAAGAATAAAAAAATAGTAATCATAACAAAAATAACAAGGGGAAAAAATACAAAAGAATTCCAAAAAATGCAAAGATGACCGAAGTCATTGTCTTAAGAGTTCTCTTGCACGCCAGTAAAGCGCTGTCTCCGAGTCGCCGTCAAATACCGCACATCATTCTTGAATCTGCTGAATTACATAGGGGGCAGCCAGGGTTCGAAAAGATTTTAATATGATGGAGATGTTCTTAGACAGCCATGGCCAGTCAAACTGGGCGACAGCATGCCGTCGCGGATTGCTGTGTATTTAAAAGATCTTCAGCTCTCCAACGCTTTGACTTAATCCCATCTTGAATTTGTAACTTATCTTATTAATATAAATTAATTAAAATCAAGTCGAAACTGGTTCCGCAAAATTAAATGTAGAATAGACATCGACAGTGTTCATAGAAAGAATAGAACTGTTAGTTTAGATGAATAAAGAACCTATAGAAATATTGCTAACAGATAATTTCTAGTAAAAAAAAAATTCGAAATGGTTGTCACTGATGTGATAGCTGAAGTAGAATGGTAAAGGAACAAAATGAGAATACGAATGAATGGAACGTAAAAAATTTTTGAAAAAAGGAAGAGAAATATTTTAATCCCTCTGTTGATATAAAATTTTTTTATAATATTTTTATCAAAAAAAAAAAAAGTTTATATCAACAATTTCTACTAAAGAACTTTTATTTTGCTAGAAGATGACATTTGTTTGTTTGGAAAGACATTCCAATATGGCTTAGGTGAGTAAAATGACAGATGGGTTTAACATTGACGAATTTACTTTTCTTTTTCACTTGATTTTTCTGACGTGAAGTATCCTTCTTGCTTCATAACTTTGATAATTTTTTTACATCTTTTTTAGCAAAGAAAAGGACAATAAAAATAAACTCTTTACAATATTTATTACTTAATACAATTAATGTATTGTGAATACAACAACTAATATTTGTATTTCTGTGTGCTATACAATAGTAAAATATTTAAAGTGGGATGGAATCAAACATGAATCAAGAATTTGATAATTAAATTTTTAAAACTATGATTTATGAATGCCATATGTTATATTAAAAATATCATAATGAAACTTTATAAAACAGATGCTAATAGTTTTAAGATATTTAAGCATGACGAGGTTATATTTCCTCATATAATTTATACGAAAAATAAAAGCATTATACATTAAAACCAATGACAGCATCAAACAGTGACTGGTCGACTGCTTGTAAAGTTCCCTGATTTGCTAGGTTGAAATTTAACTTTACTCTGCACGATCTAAGAAGACCCAAAACCAGAAAATTTCACTAAAGAGGTTAAAACAAATCCATCTTTCACTAGATGGCGTTTCGTCTGGTTACCTATTTTTTTATCTTTATCTTAAACTTCAGATTCAAACTTGCAAAGTTTGGAACAAAAATAAAGAGATGCTGATAATTTATTTACTAACCTGTTATGTACAATTATTGGTGGTCGCCTACTTAATAGGACTTAATTGAGTTCACATACTGCTGCATACATAATTTCCATTGTTCAAAAAGCATTTCTAAGAATAGTGTTTTGTCAGGTCGTAAGAGCTCCAACGTTTTAGCGTATATCTCTCCCATCTTAAGAAAAAGGGGGAGAACACCATATTGATTTATAGTATTAAATTTGAGGAATATAGAAGATGTTTAAGGACCTGCAATGTTTTCACTGGCCAAATGTTGCTTAACAGATAACGCAAAGTGGACACGCACATTATTCTACTGAAAGATCTACCTTTTATTACACAATTCGGAGCACTTATTTCTAACACCCTTGTGTAATACTTTTAAAACTTTTTTTATAATGTTAGTGGTTAACAGTTTAGCCACTTCCTCTGCTCATATACAACATTTCACTTACAGCAAGGACTTTCAATCTTCAGTCTGTTCATGTGATGTCTCGAACTTTTGCAATGTTTTCGTCGATTGATACTGTGCGTGGTCGGCTTGGAGGGTTGTCATCATTTATGAATCTCTAACTTCTAAACTAAAAGACACGTTCACACTCCAAACACTTATCGCTATAATTCTTTCAACAACATTTGACAAGTCTCTATTTTTGGCTTTTTCTGTGTCAAAAGAAAATAGATGTAACTTTATGAATCCAATAATTTTCTGGCGAAGACAAATTACATGACTACTGTATATGTTTCCCCATTATACTGTGCTTTATTTATTCGTACCCTGAGCTGTGTATCCACTACAGGTTAAAAATGTGTGGATCAAAAAATAATAAAAAAATCTTTACTTTCTATTACAGAGTACAATGAATAATAATACAGAAAAGAAAAATACTCTGGTATTGTGTAAATAACATAAGCATGAGGAAAAGAAAGGTATACAATTGTGAAGGAATAAACGACAAACGAAAGCTATACAATGAAGGAATAAACAATGATTATAAACTCTACTGAATCGACCAAAATAATTTGTAACTTGTCTTCATTTAAAAACACAGTGCAAACCAATACCAAAAGTATTTGCAATACTAACAGTCTCGCTGCTTTTGTGTCTGATCTTGCATGTCAGAAAAGTGTTGGTTCGGTATTGCATGGTTGGTGTATTTGTGTTTGGTTCGTGGCAATTAATTAGCTACTAATTAATTACGCCACGTATATCAACTTTCTTTGAAAAATAAAATCATTTGATAGAAATGCTTACTAAAATATTTAGCCTATGCAATGGTAAGCCTGTCAAGCAGAATTGTACTTCTTTTCATCCTCTGTTGCATAGTATAACTACTGAGACTCAAATCTTTTAGAGGCATAGGGGTCGATTTGGTTTCGAATATTATCAAAAATATTTTTAGGTCTCCTGGAAAATATTGTATATGCAACAATTTGTTTTTCACAAGAACAAGAAGTGCAGGATTGGTTAAACTTGATGACCGACCAGGAAACTCAATCCCCTCCAATTTCCTCGGAAACATTTGAATCAAATTGAAATTCTTAAAAGCAGTTCAAGTAAATTGAGTAATTGTAAGTAAATGTCAACCATTTGTCCGATTTATAGTTCCATGAAAAATGTTAGAAATATATAGCCTAATTTTTTTTTTTATTCTTGCAAGCCCGTAGAAAGAATGAACTATTTTAAAAAAATAACAGCTTTTGATTCAACATTTGTATTAGAAAAGCTTAAATGATTATAAATATTATAACAAATTTTTAGGCTCATTTATATTTGAAATAACTATGAATTCAAATGTCTTGAGTAGTAATTAATTAGTTAATAATTAAATTATTATTATTAATAATAAATTGTCGGTCCGATTTATGGTTCCATAAAAATATGCTAGAAACTTATAGCCTAAATTTTTATTCTTCCAAGCGCATACAAAAGAGTGAACTATTATTTTAAAAAAATATAACAACTGGTTTGATTAAATATGTGTACAAACATTAGAAAAATTAAATAACTATAAATATCATAACAAATTCTTAGGTGCATTACTTATAGTAACTATAAATTCAAAACATCAGTCTTAAGTGATAAATAATTAAAGTATTATATCATTATTAATAACTAAATTATTATTCATAAATAATTAAATTATTCAAATATCAATATAAATTATACCATTTTATGGATTTAGAAATAGGGTATTGTTTAAATTTAACATCGTATGTTTGCAGTTTTTTTTTTTAAATGAAACGCCTGTTAATGAAAATCAATAATGCTATACATTTAAATATATTTCCCCCTTCAAATAAAATCAACTAATATAATTATACAATTTATTAAAAATATATACCATTTAATAAGTAGTTTTATATAATTTTCTACTAATTCCTTAAGAGTACTTCATAAGAGTTTTAAACAGCTAAAAGTCCATTTAATTTAAAAATGTTTTGATATTATTTTTAATGTTTAAGCAAATGAACACTGTAAATATTCATTTTTGATGCAGGATTTAACACGATTTTTTATTCCTTTTATTTTAAAAGGTAATTAACTCAAAATAATTTCCAAATATTTTACGCTACTAAAATTATTTCAATAAATTTCTAATATATGATTCGCTTAAATTCTATAGAGTACAATCACTTAAAAATATTTTTACAAAAATTTTTATGATTTAATTTAATTATATTTTATACACCGAAAAAAAGTAAAATATAATACAATTTACAAAACATTGTAACACGCGAAACATACATGATTGATTAAAATTAACTAACTAATAAAATTATATATCTAAGCAAACATGGATTAAATTCGGAAGATTGTCAAGTGTAGACTTAATTAACTTATTTCTTAAAAGTAAATATAAGCCTAATTCAATCTACTTAAGTTCCCAATGAAATGGTTTAATTTTCATAACTATTATACCTCAGGCAATATGAAGCTCTTCACTTACATCAATAAAACGCGGTATCCGTAAGTGCTCTTTAGTAAAAAATTATTTTAAAAGTATAATTGAAATATTAATTTTTCTAATTATATTAATATGATAATAAAATTAAATTATGTTAGATATGATACATATTTCGTAAGGAAAATTAATTAACATTATAAAGTTAGTATGATGAAGTAAATATAAAAACTTAATATAAATTTTAATTCTTCTAATAATGAAAGAATGTAATTTTAATAATGAAAACTCGTTTACATTAAGAAATATTTTGTCTTTTAAGTAACCTAATAAGTATTTAAATTATTATTAAATATTTTAATTATTAAAATTTCAAATAAAATAATATTCGTCAATTAGTTTTAAAGAAAATTTGTAAAAGTTTTTTTTTTTAATTTTTATAATTATATTATCAGAAAAAAATAAACATTTTCTTAACATTTTAATAATTAATATTTGTAATTAATTAAAAATTATTTCTAATCCATAATCATATAAATTCCAATTAATCAACACTAAATTAATTAAAAATATTTTTTTTAATATAAAATAATAGCTCAACTTTATATTCATGATTAAATATATTAATATAAATTCAGATTATTTTATTTTTTAAATTCTTTCGTATTTAACTTTGAACTCCGAAAATAAGTTCAATGTTCATTCTTAAAATATAAATAAAATAATTAGTGCATTGTTAAAATAAGATACAATGTTCATTGTTAAGATAATGTTCATTAAATTCAGCTAATAAAATCATAATATAGAAATATGATACTACATTATCACAAACAAAAAAGAAATATGCATCAATATCTAAGAATATAAGCAAGAAAATAATAAGTTTTAAAATTATTATTATATAAATTAATTAAAACCACATTATTCATTTTAATTTAATCTGTCTTTTTCCTCTAATTCTGTCTTTTTAAAAAATATTTAACCTACTATGTCACAATGATCAACCAGCAATGATGATGATCAATTATTTAATTTGCTATATCACAATGGAATAAAAATAAACAACAAAAGAAATATAAATAAATTTAAATTTTCTTTAAATAAAGATTAATTTCTAAATTACAAAAATCTTTAAACATCCAAATTTGGAAGAAATGAATATTTAATCTGCTTAATTATTAACATTTTGCCATAAAATAAATAACACGCAAATATGACGTTATAAATCAGGGAACTTGTAGACACATATTTTAATTCAATGCTTACTAACATCTATGCATTAAAGAAACAAATTAAATTTTCAATAACTTAATGTTAAAAAATAAAAATAAAGTTACACGATCATCAATTCAATGATTTGTACCAACAAAATTCTGATTAATGATAATTTTAATAATTAAATAGATTAAACAATATTTCTATTGTTTAATCTATTTAATTATTAACATTTTGTCATGAAATAAACGACACTTAAATATTTCAAATAGGACGTTATAAGTTAACATAAAACATGGAACCTATAGAAATATATTTTAATCTAAATATACCTAAAATTATTTACATATAATCATTAAAGAAACAAATTAAATGTTCAATAATTTAATGTTAAAAAATAAAAATAATGTAACACGATCATCAATTCACGATTTATACCAACAATGAATGATTCGTTTTCGATTAATGACAATTTTGGAAAATATTCTTTTAAAAACAAATGAAATATAATGTTTAATTATTAAAATTTTTACATAAAATAAATGGCACGTAAATATGTCAAATAAGACGTTATAAAACATGGAACCCATAGAAATATATTTTAATCCAAATATAATTCAACTCTTACTAACATATATGCATTAAAGATTAACATGTTAAAAAAAAAAACAAAATGTGTGTTAATGTTAAAAAATAAAATCTTAATATCTTAATGTTAAAAAAATAAGTATAAATTTACACGGTTATCAATTCACGATTTGTAGGAAAAAAATTTCGATTAATGAAAATTTTATAAAATATTCTTTTGAAAAAACAAATGAAATATAGTGATTAATTATTAACATTTTGCCATAAAAAATGGTTACAACAAGTTAAATAATACGTTTTATGTTAACACAAGTTAACATAAAACACGGAAACAATAAAATATATTTTAATCTAAATATACCTGAAATTATTTACATATGTGGATGATAGAAACAAATTAAATTTTCAATAAATAAATGTCAAAAAATAAAAATAAAGTTACACGTTCATCAATTCGTGATTTGTACCAACAATGACCGATTCATTTCCGATTAATGACAATTTTTCAAAATATTCTTTTAAAAAACGAAGGAAATATATTATAATGAAAAGAAAATAATGAAGAAATCATTGAAAAAAATTTTTTAATAAAAATCTCATAACTTGAAGAAAATTAAACAAACCAAAAAATATGTCAAATGAGACATTATAAAATATGGAACCTATAGAAATATATTTTAATCCAAATATAATTCAACGCTTACTAACATATATGCATTACAGATGTTAAATGTTTAAAATAAAATCTTATTTTCTTAATGTTAAAAATAAATATAAAATTCATGATCATCAATTCAAGATTTGAAACAAAATATGAAAAACAAAAATTAGTTTAATAAATTAATATTTTAATATGACAAACTGAATTAGTTTAATAAATCAATATTTTAATATGAAAAGCAGAATTTGTTTAGCAAATCAACATTTTACACAAAATACTTGTAACGAAAATACGAACCTGTAGAAACATATTTTAATACAAATATAATTCAACGCTCACTTGTAGATATTCAATAAAGAAACAAATTAAATTTTCAATAATTTAATGTTAAAAAATAATAATAACATTACACGATCATCAATTTACGATTTGTACCGACGAAACTTCGATTAATGAAAATTTTTCAAAATATTCTTTTTTGAAAAAGCAAATGAAATATATTGTACTTAAAAAAAATTTATGAATATATCATTGAAAAATATGTTTAACAAAATATCTCACAACTTGAAGAAAATTAAACAACCAAAAATATGTCAATTAAAACATTATAAAACATGGAACCTATAGAAATATATTTTAATCCAAAT
>BPLR01019369.1:0-70520 GCA_021605095.1 Caerostris extrusa
ATATTGACAAACTTAAAAATACAACAAAAATCTGTTCTTACCCATCTGAAAACCCATTTTTTTTTTTTTTTTTTTTTTTTTTTAAGTTTTGCATCACAGATTATGTAATATTATATTATGTATTGTAAATAGAAGTGTGTTTTTCTTTTGCTAATTGTGTATGTCATTACTTAATTATTTTGGAGCCCTTATTTTATCTTTAATGAATCAATACCATAATATTTTTTTTTTTACACTTACACAATCAATGATTAAGAATAATTAAATAGTTATCAGCCAAGTATCTCTTCTAAATTCTACTTTTTAATTTAAAATTTTTTTTATTTTTATTTTCTGGAGCAAATCATGCTTTAAAGCAGTGGTTTCCAAACTTCGTTGCCCTACCATCCCCTTTTCTAAGAAGAAAAAAAGTTACTCAGCTCTTTTTCCCAAAATTGCCTTCTTTAAAAAAAAACAAAATTGTGTTCTTTTATGTGTCAATAGATCTATCTATGTCTTAAAACATTATCAATAGAGATGTTGTACACCTTCAAGCTTGAAATTATGAAACTTTTTAGTAAAACCAAAAATAATATTTACATTACACTCAGATTTATGAATATCATTAAATATGATCCTAATAAGAAGCGAACAAATCGCTATAAATATTGTAGTGCTATAAAAAATTAATACTCATCTCCATTTTTTCTCAACTGTTTAAAGACAAAGACCGAAGAAGTTAAAAAAAGACAAAGACAGAAGTCTGCTGCACGGAGCAACTTGTAATGTATATCTGAAAATACTGCAAATTGCTGTGTGCAGTAGATTTTTTTGTCTAACCTTTTTTTTTTTTTTTTTTTTTTTTTTTTTTTTTCACTAAAACCGCCTTCCACTAAATAAAAAAGATTAAAATGGAATTAAAAACTTCGATTACAGCCCTTAATCTGAGATTTACTGAAGATATCTCCTTTTCTGTCAGAATTATTGGTAGTTGTCTTTCAATCATTGGTGAATAATTTTTCTAACATTTTTTTTCCTTCTTTTTATTTTCATCATGTTTTAAGACATTTGACAGCTTTAAAATTGTTTAAAACCAGTTATTTGAAAAGGGTGCTGGTCTACCATAACTTTTTCCCAATGAAACTGTTGGGACACCTTATTCAACTTGAATTTAATCAATCCCAGGAAGCAAATCATTTATTGAAATGATAAATAACGCATTTACTCAATAAGAAATCAAAAGTAGTAACGCAACAGTAGTTTTTATGAAAATTAACTCTTTATGGAGTGCTTTGAGAAAAAAAAGAAAATGAATGCTTTAATGATGATAATTTGACATAGATCAAACAGATCAAACCATTATATGACGGCTCTGGTATTTCATGTTAATTTTGAGAATAAAGATATTCTTCAAGGTCCTTATAAAACCATGTTTTGTAATTTCGTTAAAATGTAAATGTAAATTAAATGTTTATTATAATGAGCAGGTTAAATGTGGCAAGGAGAAAGTTCTATTTGTAAACAATTATGGTTCCTGGGTTGTTTTGCTATCATATCTCATGATTTTAGATCTGTTCGCTGTGCGAATCTAGCTTTTTTGTACTGTAATCTAGGGATAATGTGGAAAGAAAAATTATTTTTGAAATTATAATCAGTTTGAATGATATTAAAACATGTACACAACTCTATAGATAAAAGGGGTAAAGTTTTTTTTATTAATTATGAATTTACTTTTTTAAATTAAACTAGATTTACTTTATCATTATAATTAATTGTATGCATCTTTAGATGTTATAAATAATATTTATTACAAAATAATTGTATGCATTTTATAAAAAAATTTGTTAGATTAATTTTTGATTGTGATTTTGTTTCC
This sequence comes from Caerostris extrusa, assembly GCA_021605095.1. Classification (NCBI taxonomy): domain Eukaryota; kingdom Metazoa; phylum Arthropoda; class Arachnida; order Araneae; family Araneidae; genus Caerostris; species Caerostris extrusa. The sequence goes on from BPLR01019369.1 coordinate 1,856, forward strand.
TGCATTATTATTAATGTTATTTTTTTGTAAAATATTTTTAATGTTTCTCAGATGGAGGGGTTATCAAACACACTACCATTGGAAGAAGATAATATTTTAGAAGAGGAGTTACCTTCGGTAGACGATATTTTAGAATATGAGTTAATGTTGTTTCTTGCCAAAAAGCGATTTCGAAGAAAGCGATTTCGAGAATTAAGTACACAAAATATAACATCTTTACATGAAGCATGTTTTCAAAATCAAGTAGATTGTGCAGAGAAATTACTAAATTCTGAGCTGATGTAAGTACTATAAAATGCTTGAGTAAAATTTTTCAGGAAACATTTTAACTCTTGTAAAAATAGTAAATTTAATATTGAATCTATTTAAGAAAAATATATTACTTGGCTGGTTAATTGTGTTATTTTAGTTATTAGATCATTTCTCTTACATTACCAAGATAAATTATAATAATAATTTAGCTTTGTAAAAGAGTATGAAATTAATTTTTTTTTTTTTAACTAATACTTTTTATATACTCTCGATAAGTACATATTGTTAATCAAAATAAGTATAAATTTTATGTAAAACATTTTTTTTTTTTTTTTTCCAAATATGTTTGAATTATAAGTAGGACACTAAAAAAAAAAAAAAAAAATAAAAAATAAAAAATTGGGAAAAATAGTATTTCTGAAAAATATCAATGATTGATATAAAAATTATGATTATGAAAATAAAAATTAAAAGCAATACTGTTTTTGTCTGAAATATAACTATAAAAAATTGTTGCTAGACAGTTTTATATGTTCTTAGAGAAACAATTTATTTTTTTAAGGAATGTTTGAGTTGCCTTTATATGTAATTAATTTTAAGTTCAAATCAAGATATTTTACCAAAAATATGACTCTTTAACAATATTCTAAAAGCAATTAAACGAAAGAAAAGAAACTTTTTTTTTTTTTAATTATAAACATCCTAACTACTTAAATGCAAAGAAAAATTTTTCAACTTCTACAGATTTTCCATTTTGAACTACTATAATATAACAAAAAATTTTGAATAACTAGAAATGAAAAAACTAAAATAATTCTCCAAAAATATATATGTTATTATTATTTATTTTTAATTATGTAGTACTTTTCTAACTTTAGACAATTGAAAAATCTCTTTGATTGTAAGAAAAGAGTACCAACTTTTACAAATAATTGAAAATATGATAGAATTTTTTTGTTACTAATTCAAAAGTTTAGTTCAATCTTTTTCAAAAAATGTGTACAAATTTATTAATACTAATGCATTTTTCCTTCGTTTTCAAAATAGAACAAGTGTGTAAAGTCTTCTTTTAGGAGGATATGGTTAATTATAAAATTTAGTGTTTATATGCATAAACTTTCAATTATATTTTGATGATTTTTATTGTTATTATACTTATATTTTTATTTTAAAATGAGGTACAGCATTATGTATTTAAAAGAATTATATGTCTAATTCAATATATAATACATACTTTTTAGCATGCATAATGAAATTTTTAAATCATAAATTTTCCTTATATTAAACAGGTTTTAAGGAATTAATTTTATTGGTCTGCCATTAAATTTTTAATCATTCATGGCTCACTTAATTGTAGGAGGAAGATCACACGATTTTATTGACTAAGTGATATTTGCAATAACATAATAAAATGTAATTATTGTTTAAATAAACAATTTCAACTATTTTAATTGTTTACGAAAGTTTTTCAATGAAATTAAGCAAATTTTTCTTAGTAATCAAGGGACGGTAACTTATTATTCAGTTAATGAATGAAATGATTGCCTTATGTGCCTTTTCTGTAATTTTAAAAATTATGGGAATTTTGTCCCAAAAATTTATAGGTATATTATTTTTCATATGCTAAATCGATTGTTCTAAAAATCTTGGGTATGAAAACCTTTTTGCTGTAGCAGTTAATTAACTATGTTAATTAATTTTGTTAATCAGCTGCACTGCCCCATAATTTAGTTCCCTTTAGGCCATCTCCAATGATACCACTTATGTGAGGATCTAATGATAATTATCTAAGTTATAGTTGTGTAAAAGTTTTTAGCCGGAGGTACAATTTGCTAACACAACTTGATTATTGAAAAATTGAGTTTTGAGGCCTATGTTATAACATGACATGCAAGAATTGCAGAAATGCATTTAATATCCCAGGTTGTTATGTGTGCGTGTGTGTATATTGATTTAAAAAATAAATTTATTGAAATTAATAGTTATATATTTATTTATATGACTTACAAATATGTAACATTTTAAACTATTTTTTTTGTAGTCGTGGTTATTTATAGATCAGGTGATCAAAAAAATTTATACTTAAAAAGAGGGAGGCTTATGATTTCCTTAAATTGTTTAATTATTTTGTCTTATTACCAATTTTTTGAATGCATTTTGCTGAAAGCATTTAATAACTGTGTAAATTTCATAAGATTGGGAGTATCAATTATTATTATATATCTATATTAATTGATAAATTACTGATCTTTTAATGATTTTTTTGTTTCCTGTATCACATATAATCAAAGTTTCTTTTTTATATTTGTAATGATTTATCTGGATATAATTTTTAGGTAAATGCTGTTATTCATCATCGAACTGCCTTGTGTGATGCCTGTGAAGTTGGAAGCAGTGCTTGTACGGAGTTGCTTTGTAAAAGGGGTGCTGATGTTAATCCTCTACCAAGATGTTGGTCACCTTTACATATAGCATGTCTAAATAAACATGTACAATGTGCAGAGATATTGCTTAAATATGGAGCACATGTAAAGTACTATGAAGAGATTTAGAAAAATGTTGTTTGGAAATATTTCAACATGGAACTTATGTATAGAAAATGCCTTACTTTATCAGGTTTTTAAGTATCAGATATTTTTCTCTTATGATACTAAATTAATTGTAAGTTATAATTTATTAGCTTTGATTGGATTATAAAAGTATAAAATTAATTTTTGTCTTAATATTATGTAGTATTTAGTGCTTACTGCTTATTAAAATAAGTATCATTTGTGTCTAAAATATTTTTTTCAAGTATGTTTCAATTTTATTCGAGAATAAAAAATTCATTGAACGAGTTTTAATAATACAGAAATATAATTTCTGAAAATTAAAAAAAAATGAATATCTTTTAACTAAAATATGTGAAAAAAATATTGTTGGACAATTTTATGTGTCTTTGAAAACACGAAAGCATAATTATGAATTTAAAAGTTCATTTCCTAAAATACATATTGATATCTTTTCTTTAGGGAAAAACCATGTTTGAAATTTACCCTGACTTTGAAGATATTTGAAAGCCGTTAGTATGAAAATAATGTCAAATTATTAAATTTTTTATAAATAATTGATAAGGAAAAAAATCTAATAAAATTTGATTCAAAAGTGTAGAGATGATGATGATGATGTCAAATAGAAATTGTTTTGCTAAATACTGTCTTCATTGTTTTAATTTCTAATCTACTTTGAAAATATATTGTCAAAATATAGATTTTCCGTCATATATTTTAAGTATAATAAAGTAGAAATATAATTTTTTTAAAAAATGTGCAAAACTGATGCACATTAATTCTTTGTCAAATATATTGATATAACAGAAAAATCTAAACATAGATTTAGAATCAAAATTAATTTTCTTTTGCAATCAGCATGAACAGAGCTGAAATAGAGAAAAACAGGATTTTTGAAGCTTGTGTTATTAGATGATGCATAACATTTGCATAATACTTTCTGAAGTCCCATATTTTTTTTCTGAGCATTTTATAAGAAATTTTAAAAATATTTATTGGTAAATAACATGCTAAACTATTTTTTGGTAGTTCTTGTTATCCATATATCTTGAAAAGAGAAAATTTTTCTCATGTGTTTACATTTTTTACATTATTAATTTTATAAAAGCATTTTGACTATTATGGACATAAGTAGTAGGGACATAAGTTTTATTTTTTTTAAAAATTTAATTTATCACTTTTTTTATATTAATTTTCAGGTAAATTCTGTTGATTTTTGTTCTCATGGAACTCCCTTTATTTACTGCCTGTAGTGCTGGAAGCGTTTCTTGTACAGAACTTCTTTTAAAAATGGGTGCTGATGTTAATCCTCCAAACACAGTATTTTCACCTTTACATATAGCTTGTTCAGAAGGTCATTATTATTTTTTTAAAATTATTATTTTAAAAAATGTATTGTTCTTTTGAAATTATTAACTTTAAAGGTAATTTAAAAATTTTTACTTGTGTCTTTATTTTTACTTGTTTAAAGTTTTGAAGCTCAAAAATATCCTAATAAATTAGCAATTACCCTAATAATAGCAATACCCTAATAAAATATTAGCTATTATGAGTTTCTGTTACATTTCATACAACAAATATGGAGGGAAAAAAATTCAGTATCTTTTAAGTTAATACAACAATCTATGTATACTTCATTGCTCAGAGACCAAAATTAATTTTTTTTTTGTGGCATGGGGAAACCATTGCAAAGGTGATTTATAATCTGTCAACTGTATAGTTTTGGTGCAATGTCTAGACAATTTAGTTACATGAAATGAAAATTATAAAATTAAAAATTTGTGTACATAAAACACAATTATTTTTATTATATTCAAATCTATACCTTCATGGACATCTACTGGATGACAAAAAAAAAAAATAATAATAAATAAATAAAATGACAGTTTATTAGAAATATTAAATTGAAAATATCTTTGTCTCTCAGGTCTACTAATACATAATTATTTTTACATTCATGCATTAAAAATTCAAACACATACCCATGTATAATTTACAATCTGAATTTTTGTGTTAAGAGCATGGCATAAACTCCAAATTTATGTTTAGTTTAACAAAATATAAAATAAGTTTGAAAATAATGCAAAATTATAAATTTTAAAGAAAGTTTTTCATTGCACTTCTTTGTTGATTTTAATGTACTATCCAAACTTTATTTCATTTGAATTCATATATACATTTTGAAATTTCGTTTGGAAAAATATTTTTCATTTAAACATGAGTAATTGGCAATAATAATATTTACAAGAAACTACTAGCATGGCAATTGCAAACACTAGAAAACTTGTGTTTTTATTCGCATGACCAAACTTTTACTTTTTTTAATATGCTTTGTATGTGTTCTGTTCTAACTAGAAAAATTAACAAATTATCTATATATATTTTAAAAATTTATTAGAATGCTCTTAGATGTATGTTGTAATCAATTTATATTTATCTTGCTATAATAACATATAATTAAAGATTTTTATTGCTTTCTGAATTGTCATTATAAAACTGTATATTAAATTCACTAAATTATATTAATTGCTTATATACTGCAAAAAACAAGCATATTTAATAACTATATATATATATATATATTAGGGTAAGAAATTTTTCAGTGGCAGACGACAAATGCAGGAAAATAATATTCGTTAAATTTGTAATTTGAATATGGCCGCAGACAATAATTCATTATTAAAACTGTCGTATATTTTTGAAAAGAAAGGAAAATGGAATTCAAAAAGCATTATCGAGCTATGGTTTTCTATGATTTTAGTGGGGTTAAATCAAGAAGAATGCTTCAACATCTACACCTGGCATGTAAAAAGCTCTCTCTCATGCATTGTATTTTAGATGATTTATAGAATTTCGTAGAGGTCCAAGTTCTCTGCTGAATCAAGAATACACAGGAAGACCTTCATCAGCTGTGTTCCAAAATATGTCGGCCGTAAGAAAAATGTTAGTCGATGATAATCGCTGCACTTATCAAGTGACACAGGAGAAACTTAACATTGGATCGCGGCTATTCATAGAATTATTCATGAAAAATTGCAAAAAAATTAGTTTGTCGTTGGGTCCTTCATAATTTAACAGAACACCAAAAAACGGAGTGTGTCAGATTCTGCAAAAGAAATACAATACTTAAAGATGGTGGACACCGCCTTATTTCTAAAATCATAACTGGTGGTGAAAAACTTACATACCGTTTTCTGTGGTTCCAACACGACAAAGAAAGTAAAAGTATGGACCTTTGAAGATGACCTTAAACCAACAATGGTGAAAAGACAACGAGCAATGAAAAAGTAATGCATGCCTATGTTTTTCTTCAGATATGCATGCCGTTTTCTTCAGATATGGGACTGGTCAAAGCCATCAAGCTGGAGGGACAGATGACAGCAACTGGTACACCACTAAGTGTTTTCCAGAAATTCTTCAAGAAGTGAATGTAAGGGGACTCATGCTTCACCCTGATAATGTATCTTCTCATACGGCAAGATTGAAAGTCGAATTTATTAAACAAAAAACACATCAAAGTGATTGAAAATCCACCCTATTCCCTGATCTTGCTATGTGTGACTTTTGGCTTTTATTTTAATCTCAAGAAAAAAATTTACGTGGTCGTCGTTTTCATTCCAAAGATGAGATTGATGAGGCTATAAAAGCATATTTTTCATCAATTCCAAGAAATGGATGGCGTGAAGCATTTAAACTTTGGAAAAATCATCTGCAAAAGTACATTGATGTTGGAGGGGGGACTACTTGTGAGCACTTTTAAAATTTGTAAATTAAACTTGTACCATTTAGCCATATCTCAAAAATTTTCAAGTGACCCTCGTATATATATATATATATATATATACACATACATATATTATATACACATAATTATTTAATTTTCCATATTTTATTGATTATAGGATATCCAAAAATTACTTCCATTCTAATAAATGCAGGTGCAAATCTCAATGCTAGCACACATCAAGATACATGTTTAAATAATTCCCATGGACAGCATTTATATGTGGGCACACCTCTTCATACTGCATCTCTTTTTAAATCAACAGGCTTGTTTGAAGTTACTTTTACAAGCAGGTATGTTTTTACTTATTTGCATAAATATTTTAGTTTATTAACATAACCATAACCATTATTAACATAATCATACATGGAATAGGTTTTAGTCTGATGCATTGGATTTAATTGAATTCATCTTTATTTCTATTAAATGAATAAGGTCACTTTGTATGGCAAATAAAATTTTAATTATGATATGGTTTAGTCTAATGAATCGGATCTAAATTAATTCTTTATTTTTATTAAATGGATAAGGTCATGTTGTATGGCAAATAAAATTTTTAATTAGAATAATAAATTAGTATTTCAGCCTTTTATAGGTATATCATAAAGTATTTTTAAAATTTAAAAAACTAGTGATGTGAGACTTTTTTTGAGGAGTTTTGAGCGAGAGGTCATTATTTGTTTTTGAACTAAGTGGATATTTCATACAAAAGTTTTCTCTTATCTCACTGCATTGAAAATTTAAGAGATTTGTTTCATTATAACAGCATTAATATTTCTCCTGATGTAGACTTTGCAAAAAATATTATATATTTAAAAAAATATTGTTAAAAATATTTTTAATTTATTCTTGTATCATTCTTTTCAATTCTTAGTTTCTTAAGCTGGATAAACTAAGAATGTAGACTCAGTGAGACAGCAGAAATAATTTTTTCCCCAGTTGTATTTTGCACTGAAAACTAAGCGATTTGATTGTCAGTGTACAAATTAATATTTAAAGAATGTATACTTAATGTTTAGCAGAAATCCCAAGTCAAAAACATGCATGAAATTCAAGTTAAAAATGGATATGGGACATTCTATAGGAAAATAAACTTTTATTAGGCTGCCACTTTGCCGTGATTTTTTTTTTATTCTCTAGAGTGAATCATGCAACGGAATTTTCTAGAGCGAATCATGGGCATGCAACTTTTTTATGTTTATTTGCAAATCTATGTTTACTGTTAGTTATGTTAAAAATAAATAATGTTTTTTTTTTTAAGAGTGCATATACAAAAGATTGAATTATTAAGAGTATACTATTTTGTAACCTTTATTTTGTTTGTCTTTAATTTTAATTTAGTGAGTAAAATACATTTGCAAATTGATAAACGTTTTTAATTTAGTTCTTTTAAAATATTCTGTCTCTTTTTCTGTAGATATAAAGAGATATATTCTCATAGAGAGAGAGAGAGAAGATTATATATATAATCTCCATATAAAAATTGAAGAAATTTTATTTTAAAATGGAGGTTATGCACAAAAACTTTTAGGATTAATAAAATAATTAGTTCTAAGTATGTTTGTTGAATTATATTGAAAGGTAATGGATAAAAAGATTATGTTAGTATCAAACCATATAATTGTTTTTGTTGCTTTATAATCACCTTCTATCATGGCCTAAAGTGTCTTGGAAAAAGAACATGCAGCTTCTTTATTAGCACTTGCCTTCTCTCCATTATCTACATAGGTGTGTCCTTTATAAGAATTTTAGATAATTTGGACTAAGGTTCACAAGCTACAACTATTATATCTTTGCCCTCTTCTCTAGCTTCTTTCAATCCTCAAAATCAATTTAGCTTGATATTGTGCAAAAGATTTGATCTGAATAGCTTTTACTTATTATTTGATTTTTTCACCATAATTTCAGCTTTGACTTCATTTCAGTAATAATACCCTAATATTTTGCAAATTACACTTGAGTTTAAAGTATGAGCATTTTTCTCAGTATAATTTTTTTTTTTTTTTAATTTTTAATTTTTTTTTTATGATTGTTCTTGGTGTGTGAATTTGTTAATTCAAAAGTTTTCATTCTGCTATCAAAATCCTTGATAATGGATATTGCTTTTTTTGTTTTACTAGGTCTAGCACTATCAAATTTATTTTGTTTAGATGACATAGTATTTTAGGGTATAGAAAAGATACAAATATACCCTGATAATTTGTAAGAAAAATTATTAGTAAAATGACCATTTAAATAATCATTGATGAAATACTTTTATTTTTTAAAATTTAACAACAAAAAAAAATATGAATTTTAATTTATCATGCTTGAACATGCTTTATTAGAAGGTGGTCAATCAAACTGAGGAATATATCCACATTCAATTGCTACTATATCATGCATATGATGAAAATTAATCATTTTTGTTCTTGTATTTAATTGAAAGTCAGGCTGGCTTTTATTTTATTCACCTTCTTAAGTTATTTTCTTTAATATTCATCCCACTTCCCCCAAAAAATCAAATACTGCATAAGTAAATCCTATGATCATAATTTCGTAAATCTGCTCACTCAAAACATTTATTTCCGAGATTATTATTTAGTTTTTAGTTTAAAGGAAACTGATAATTATATGCTAATAATTTCATGTTTATTAATATTTTTATTATTTTCATTAAATATGTTACAAACATCAAAAGATTAATTCATCATTTAAATTAAAATTTTATTTATAAAAAAATAATGAATTTATTTTTAATTGATTGTTTTTCTTTGCTATCCTTAAAAATATATTTATTTCTGGTTTGCAATATTTTAAAAAAGTTATTGAATTATTATGCATAGCATTGAGTATTTTATATGTGTGTTAAAGAGAAGTTACAAATTTAGAAATTATTGCTGTATACAAGAATTTTTTGTGTTTAAATAAATAAGAATTTCAAGACTCAACTTTTTTTTAACAGGTGCTTTAGTAGAAGGGGACTATGAAAAGGCCATAAAACAGCTCTTCATATTGCAGCCATGAAAAACCACAAAAAAGTTGCAAAAATATTGATTGAGTTTGGTGCCAATGTATATGCAAGGGATGATCAAAATAAATTACCTATTGATCTACTTAAGAGAAAAAAAAAGGAGGATTTTATGATTTATTGGAGCAGTCTTCAGGTACAATATTAGTTTGATTAATGATTTTGTCAATGCAACTATTTATGAACTATGAATTATATCTATTAAAATTTTATATATTATTTTTTGATTTATGAAATTAATATTAAAATTTTGACTTTGTAAAAGGGAAGGAAAATATTACAAAATCATGAGACCAATTTGGGTAATAAGTATTTAATTTACATTACATTGCACAGAAACACCTAGAGTGAATTTCAACAACAAAAAAGGGGAGGGGGGTGCGACAATCACTACACAAAGCAAATCTTGGCTACTTGTGGAAGTTCATAAAAAATACTCTGCTGATTCAATGAAGTTGGCATTGGCATTAATAAAAGGACTGATACAACCTTTATTTTAAACGCCTATTTTTTATTGTTATTGTTAAAGACGGGTAACTTCAGTATTTTATTGAATATACTAATATAATGTTAATTAGTTTTCTAAAACTGATATTTTCAACTTTGTAAAAAATTAAAATTGAAATTTCTGAAATCCTATTAAACCTTAAAATAATGTTTGTAAGCTTCACCATATGGCATGAAAAATTTATTTTCAATGATAATCTTACAGAATGAAGTGAATGGTTCCAAACAGCATTTACAATCAAATAAGATAATGGTGAAATATTTTCCCTGTATTGTGGGTAGTTGTGATTGACATATGTGACTGCCATGTTATTGCTGTATCAAATATTGATAAAAAGTGTTTCATTGCAGTAAATGTCATCATTGGCGGTGTTTATGATCTCTATTTGTAATTTAGTAGTAGGGTAATTAAGGTAATGAGTAAACTAAATTTTGATGTCTGTTGGAATTACTGATTCTGTTTTGAAAATAAGTAGAGATCATATCAAATGGGACAGCATATTTAGCATTGATGGTTTCGCTGAATAGTTTTCCCTTTTTATCTTATATGACATTGAACAATTGTCTCTGAAGGCATTACTCAGTTGATTTTCCATAACAACCCAACAAAGTAGTGTGCTTTTTTAATACCCTCTTTTTGTTACTATAGATAAAACAATGTCAGTTACATAATTAATGATAACTAAAATAGTTTAATTTTTTTAAAATTATCTATCACAGTTTCATAATTGATGTCTTCAAAAATTTTCGAAAAATGAAAAAAAGTTGTTATGATTTCATTATGATATTATTGAAAGAAGTGGCAAAAATACTATATGATTATTTTATTTATAAAAATAGATATTGGTTTAGAAAAAAAAAAAAATTTGTGTGGTTTTTTTAAAATTTTAATTATCTATTATTATTAAAAAAAAAATCTTAATATCAAATTTCTGATTTCTTTGCATTATTTTATCTATAAAATTAAACTTGTCTCATTTACTAGTTCAACCAGTTCTGTTGAAGGATTTGTGCTCGCCGCAAGATACGTGGAACACTTGGTAGTCAAAGATTGAAATTTCTTCCTGACCTTAACATGCCTAAAAGTCTTGTATCTTATTTAATGCATATAAGTTAACTGTATATGTTGTCAATCAAAAATAAAATAAAATATTATGTGCAATTTATCTTACCTTGTGTATTAAAGTGATTTAAAAACATGATTAAACACTAATATACACTCATGCAACATTTATATTTGCATACCCATAAATAATGATATTGAATGAAATATTCAATCAATGTTTGTAGCGGATGTGAAAAACAAGCCAAATTAGCAATATTCAATCAAAATTAAACGGTTTCTGATATTCAAATCTAGACTTACGCCATCTAATATTGAATTAACGCTTTGCTCAAAGTGAATTTCTGCAACACAGCTTGATTTCATTGTGTAAGAACTCAAATCTTTGTTATGGCTTTGAACTATCATTTATATCATTCATCTATGAAGTGGCCACTTAGGGCTGTTAGAAGCAAGACAGACAATCATGGAAGAGCCAGATGTTGTCAAGTAGTCAGTCCAAATTGTTTCCATCATGTAGAGACTGTCTGTCTTGAAATCAAAAGACTTGATTTCAAGACAGACAGACTTGAAATCAAGACAAGACAACGACGGAAACATTTTTTTACGGAAACAATTTCAAAATGATGGACTGTTGTAAGAAGTCGTAAACGAATGACAACTGGTTCTGAAGATCGATATCTGGCAATAACTCCCGTCGTAACGGTAAATCTACTGCTTGCAGCCTTCATAAGTACTGGTCACAGCAATCACTGGTGAAAATAACTTCAGAACTAGAGTGACACCATTGGTTCTATGTTCTCTTTATTGATTTTATGTCTAGATTTAGTTTTGCAGGTGATTCTAAACGTGTTTGCATCTGGAGGAGCCAGAACACGAAATAATCCCTCGAACATTATGGAACGTGACCGTTTCGGTAGTGGAGGCGTAATGATGTAAGAAGGCTTAATGACCGATGGATGGAAGCCCCTACACATTTTCAACAACGTACCTGTGCCAGCCCAGAGATATCGGGATGAGGTTTAGAGCCTTATGTAAGAAGTTTTAAAAGTGCATATGGATATGACTTTTTATTTATGGATAATCATACTCTCCCACCTCGGAGCAAACCTCGTTGATTGTTTCCTTGAAGACATTAAACCAATACCGTGGCCAGCAGTCTGCTGATATAACCAATAGAAAACTTAAGAGACAACATCGGAAGAGTAATTGCACGTATATGTCCTCCCTAGAGATGTAATTGCTCTGAAGACGGCATTGCTGAAAAAGTGGAGCTTAATTTCACAAATTGTGGTTAACAACGTTAATTGTCAGCATAAAAACATTTTGAAATGTTTACAAATTAGGAGATCATATTCTATAATAAATTTGCAAGGCATCATATTTTTCTGAACTTTGTCACATTTTACCATTTTTATTGTTTCATGCTACAATTATATATATACAGTGCTTTTAAAATTTTTTCTTTTGTATTTTATATGTCATAATATGCATCATTCCAACATAAATTCATATATCCAAGACAAATTCATAAAATTATAGTTCACAGTTTCTGAAAAATCCGTGAACTTATGCACGGAGATAATTTTTTGGACATGAGTGTATATGTATGCATATTGTATATAATTTAGAAGAAAAAGTGAAGCACACCTTAATAACTATCAGAATTATCATTAATTCTTGACAAAAGTAGTATTTCTGAAAATATTTCAAAGATATCCAAATTATTGAACAAAGAAGGTGATTAACAAAATTACCTGCTACTATAAATATTTCCATTACAGAGCACATGATTTTAAATACTGTTAATTCAAACGATAATAATGTATAATATTTTTTGCCAGTAAGAATTTTGGAGTTAGAAGCGTTTTATAAATATAGTTTTCAATTTTAAATGAAAATTGTGCATAATGTATAAAATCCATTCAGTGATTCTTTTTGGCTTAAAAATATGATTTTTCAATATAAAAATTTATTTTTAACCAGAAATCTCATTTTAACATGAATTTCAAACCACATTTTCGATTACGAATCTTTTTCTTTTAATTTTCTAAAATTTTAATATTAAATTTTGTGCAAACCCTATAAGATTTATTTTATAGTTGTTTTTCTCAAATTTTATTGTTGTCTTTGTTCAACAATATAATTGTAACTAAATTTTTATAAAATTAATCTTGTATATTTTTTTTTAGAGATTATTATTTATTTCTTTATTAAGATGAAAATGACTTATTTAATCTAATATAATTTATTTTAAACTTTATTATTATATCTTCAACATAATTTTGTCTCCCATTGAGATTTCAAATGTATCTGTGTTGTATCTTAGGCGATAAATTTTTTTATTAAATTTTCTGTTCATCATGATTTTTATTTTCATTTTGTTTATGAAAATCACCACTTCTTTAGTATATTAATGCACATAGAGATCACAATACTTTTTGCAAGCTTAAAATAAGTACAATAAAAATAATCAGTATTATTAATTTTAATTAAATGTTTTGTGTATAATTTTTTTTTTTTTGCCGTGAACTAACGCTCTTAAAATAAAAAGTAATATTTATTCGAAGAATTCATATAACTGTTTCCACAAAACCATAACTATGTCAACAGCATTAAAAAGAAAATAGTTATTTAATAATTAAATATAAGTTATTATTAAAGTAAAAAATATTTTTTAGTATTTTATGAGTGGCAACTTCATAAAAGTTTATATTTTGTATCATTGGCCAAAAAATGTTATAAGAACAATCTTATAATCAATAATTTATCGGAATAATTATTTAAAGAATATATATTTCTGTTCTTATTTACAATAAATAAAAAATTCTGCAAATAATTATTAAAGTAGCATTAAAATAGTCATTGTATTGCTTGAAAAAAAAAGTAGTTATGATATAATATAAACAATTCTTCAAAAGCTTCAATATAAACAAATTTCATTAAAAATTCTTTACTCCATTGATCAACAGCCCCATGGTTGGCCAAGGTAATCTGCTTACTGGTAGATTTCGAGACAGGAGATGTTTTTTATGAGGTAGGATTGTCAGCTCTAAGCCCAACGCTCTGCAGTCATTTAGACAAGGATCTACGGTTTAAAGTGGAACCCGAAATCTGGGGCACCGAGAACCAGAAAGCTAGTCACTCAGCCCTCACGTCCCATTAAAACAGTTTATTAAAAAAAAAAAAATCATAAAATTCTTCAAGTATATTAAACATTATCACTTAGTAACAAACTTTCGTAATGGACACTAAAGAACAACAACTAAATTAAGGAAACTGCAGATTAGAATACAAATTTCAAAGATTTCTCAGTATCTATTTAGCCTAATGAGATATCAACATTTTTTTTGTACAAAAAGTACTTATTAAAAATCCTTAAATGTAGCCATTAATTGACAAATTTTTATAAGGAAAACTAAATATTACTTACATCAATACAACTTGGAAATAGTAGAATTATTAAATTCAAAAATATTATAGAAGAGTAGCTTAAACATGCCCTAATTTTCACAGTTTTTTCAGAATTTTTTGAACCTAGTAAGATATTAACATAATCTTAAAAAAAAATTTTCTTATATTATTTGTTAGAAACTCAATTACTATTTTTTTTTTTTTTCACTATATTGCAGAAAGTCCTTTATAAACCAGTTTCATTCATTTTTTTGTTAGAAAAATTCTCTCTCTCTCAATAATTTATTCACATATTTCATTTTTGTTCATTCCTTGACTCAGACTAGAACCCAAAATGAAGGAACAATCTGAAAAAGAAATTTTTTTTTTTCCAGCATTCTACACGCTTCGCCACTGACAGTATTTATTCCTAAATTTATATCCTGCTAAATATCGTATATAAGAGAATTTTTTTTCTCCCATATAAAACTAAAAGTAATTAAATTTAATTAATGAATTAATATTTGAAAAAACTGTATTAACATCAAGTATCATCCACTACAAGTTGAAAAAATGTATTTGAACTTCAGTGGATGAATAAAAAGTATTTTATTACCGATTGAAAATTTGAACAAGATATATAAACATATATAGGAGAGTGTGAACTAATAGTAGGAATTGAAAAATAATACCTATTAAAAAAACCCATAAAACTTTCTAAAGAAATTAAATATTACTATTTAGTAACAAACTTTCATATTAAAAACTAAATATTAAGGGAACAGAAAAGTAATGTTTTTTAACATTAAGTTCAAACCGATGCATTTTTAACAAGTTTTTATTTTTATAAAATGATATAATCGCATGTCATTATCCTTTTGCCATCTATTGTATCTTGTGGCCATTTTTTTTGTTCAGATGAAAGAATTTTCAGTTGTAAGAATGATGTTGCATAATCCCTTTTTTGCTCTTAAATCTCAAATTTTTTATAGTACTTGTTGAACAGCTTGATTCATTATTGCAATGTTTCCTCATACAAAGAAAATTGGTTGAATCGCAAACTAGGGGATCCAGAGTTTTTCTTTTTTATAGCTAGTATCTCTGAAATGTATCACAATTTTTTGCTGATTTTTATTTAACAAAAGTATAGAAGTTCTGAAAAGCAGTGATTTTAAAAACACTAAAAGTTGCAAAGTAAGAATAACAAGAATTGTTTAAATAGAAAAAAGTGTGGTGTTCTTCAGAACAATGAAGTCAGGCCCTTTGCCACCGTAGATATTCAGCAGTTTTTGTCTAAAAAATAGAAAATATTTTGTAATAGTTTTGAATCATTGGTATAAAAACCATAAAACTTTCTAAAGAAATTAAATATTACTATTTAGTAACAAACTTTCATAGTAAAATGAATAGGCCAATCTAAACATTATAGATGAAAATATTAATTTGGTTTGTAGAAAGTAGATTGAGATGGACATTTCATTAATAAAAAATTTAATTTCATAAATATAAAAATGTTATTTTTAATAAACAATTGAATATTTGTCAAGCAGTGTGTAATGTAGAAATAAATAAAAATACTGGTTGTTCGAATTTATTTGCCACTTTTTTAAAAATCAGTATTGAGATATTTATATCTTGTTGTTAAGGTTGAATTTTGATATTTTATTTCTGCGATATAATTATTTAATTTGTTACTATATAATTTTTAACATATTTAAAAAAAAAAATTCACATTCTCATTGGTAATAATTATATTGATGTAAAGTGAAGAACTGCTGTATCATGAATAGGATTACTTGTTCATATAATGAAAATTTTAAAAATAATTTAAGAAATTGTGAGAAAAAAACACCCTTTTCTAAAAATGCGTATTGTTAATAACATAACTTTAAGGAATATGAAATTGTAATGATTTTCTAAATCCAGTTAATGTTCTCTTTACGGCTGATGGATTAATTTTTCAGTCTCCTGAAAAATATTTACTGGTAGTATATATATTAACTAGAGTATTTTATGTTGTTATTGAAATAAAGGAATCCATTTTTTTTATTTTATTAAAAATGCTTTTACTATTTTCTATTTGTATTTTTTCCTTTTACTGTAACTTTGTACTATAACATAAAAAAAAAAAAAAAAAATTAAATGTTTATTTTTATTAATTATAACTTTTCTAAATTAAAACAAATGAATACTGCTAGAATTATTATTATTATTATTTTTTTATTAGATGAAATTTCAAATTCTTTTTGCATATATGAAAGGGTGATTCTATTTCATTTGATTTTTTTTTTGTAATTGTAAGTTAATAATTTTTTAATTAAAGAAATATTTATTAAATAATGATATTGAATATCCTTTGTTATATTCAAATTTCATCTTCCAAAATTATTTGTTTGAACCAGGACATAGTAAATATATTGACAACATTGATGCAAGAAAATCAACAACTAATTGCAAAACCTAAGTTAAAAGATATCCCATATATTTATTGTGGAATGCAGTTGGATTTATATGAATGATTTTTATGGTTAATCAAAAATAGATATAGCCATATGAAGAGTTCAAAGTAATATACTGCTTAGACACTATTATAGGAAGCAATAATTGAATATATGCTATCTTAGATTTTAATTTTTTTACTGCATTAAAACGAAAGTCAATCTAAAGATTACTTATGTAATCTTTAGATT
Organism: Caerostris extrusa; assembly: GCA_021605095.1. Classification (NCBI taxonomy): domain Eukaryota; kingdom Metazoa; phylum Arthropoda; class Arachnida; order Araneae; family Araneidae; genus Caerostris; species Caerostris extrusa. Next base: position 19,104 of record BPLR01019369.1, read on the forward strand.
GACTTCTTGCTTTAATTCGTTTATTTCATTTGGGACGGCAAAAGTTTTAACTTGCACAGTATATTTATGTAACTACAGTAATTAAATAAATTACATTTAAAAGTTTTTATTTCAAGAGAATAAAAATCAGTAAAAAAAAAAAATGCACAAAAATAATAATTCCATGAATATTAAATTTTTAAAAATCCTTTTAAGTTATTTACAATCAGTATTACATTAGGTAAAAGTTTACAAATTTATTTAATTTTTCATATTTGGAAAAATAAATTTATAAAAACATATATAGATACATTAATTGATCCAGTAATTAAAGTTTAAAAAATCATAATAAAGATGCTCAATCACTTTCTTCACTATCCACTATATCTTGCAATCTGGAAAATTTAATGGCTGTGGTGGTTTCGTTAGTTTTGCAATTAGTAGCATCTGAACACGCAGACCTTTTAGTGCGCCGACCTTAAAGAAAAATTGTCAATGAATATCACTGCGTAAAATTAAATCTATCCTTCAAATAAGTTCTACATATAAACATACCTTTTACTTCTAATATGTTAGATACATCCAGCTCAGCTATTTCTCTTTTTGTTTCAATTTTCATTTTCAATTTCTTGCACTTTTCTAAAGTAGGTCGACCTATAGGAATATAATAATGATTTACATTTATAACAAAATGCGCAACTTTTTCTAATAATTTTTAAATTTAAATAAGCAGTTATTTTTTCTTCAGTGAAATAAAAGCACTTAAAGTATGTAACAATAGCATGTTCATATAATTACAGATTGTAACTATTACTATAACTGTCAACATTTAACTTCCAAAATTCAATGATTTTCCAACACCCAATTTTAACAAAGATCACAAGGTACAAAATGGAACAGATATAATAAAATAACCTCTCTTTAATCTGACACACTCGTAATGGCTGAACCGGATTAGCGAGAATCAATATATAGTTTTAAGGGTATATGAAATACAAATCATTCTAAAAAACAAGTCCATATTAAACAAGAAACACTGTATTTAAACCAAAACCAACATTTACAATATGCAAGTGAAAATGTGAGCAGCATATGTCGCCATTTGGCATTGAAAGTTAACAAACACCTGAATCCATATAAAAAATACAAAATGCTAAGGGTCCATCGCTGCTGGATGAAAAAGAGGTTAATGTAGTTATTGCATGTTAAGTATAACTGTATAGTTGAATTGTGGAGAAAACAACACATTTAGGATCATGGTTATGCTGGATTAGTAAACATCAATGTTTTAACGGGATATCAAAGGAAAATGACCCTAAAGAACATTGTAGTTAAATCAAAACTGACAGTTATGATAAATACTGGGCAAAAATGAAAGCAGCATTATGTAGCCATCTGGAAGTGAAGGTCAACAAATGTCTGAATGTGAAGGCTCCATCAGTGCTGAATTAAAGAGAAGTTACCGTAGGTGCAACACGTAAAATTCTAAATAAGTTGCATAGTTGAACTGTGGCACAATATAATAGTGCTCTTTCATGTGGACATAATAAAAATGAAATCTTTAATTATAAACTTAAGCTTTTTATTTAAATGGTATGAAAGAATATTAATTATATTCTATCTCCTTTCTAAGCTATACTGAAGCTATGTCTGAAACCAAACTTCATAGTTATTTATATTGAAAGGACAGCACAGCACAGCAGAGCATATAATGGAGTTGATGTAATTGATCATCCTGCTAAGAATACTACTGGAAATTTTGACTCCTTTACACTTTTAAAATACCTTTTTTAAATTAAAATTCATTCACTTTTTCAATCATCATTACAATCAACTGGGATCAACTAATCAACAAAATCACACATTTAAACTTAAAAATAAATGACCTTAATTTTGTTTTTACCTTAACTGATTATGATAAATTTAAAAATTCAATTATTTACCTCATAACACAATTAAACTTACCTTTTAAGCCTTCTTTCTCAAGCAATGAAATCAATTTTTCACATTTTGCTTTCATAGATTTACAGTTCTCAAACAGCTTTGTATAGTTTTGTATACGTATACCAGCAGCTCTAACATATTTCTTAAGATGTTCAAGCTTGTTTTCAGAAGCAGAAAGACGTTTTTTGTCCTACATCAATAGAAAGAGAAACATTTATTAACAAATAATCTGAAGGTAATGCTGAACAAGAATGTTCCATGTTTCTTATAAGATCAAGGCTTTTAATAGATGTAGTAAATCCCATTTTTTTCTTTGACCTATACCACTAAAAGAATTCTCGGTATTTCTGCCCCAATAAATAAAGAAAACTTTAAAACTTTTTAATGATGACAAGTGAAAGATAAAAGCCTGTCATTTTTTTTTCCCTCAGATAATGCTGCAGAAAACGCCATGAATATAGTATATTTGATTCAAATAGTTTAAATCTAGTGCTTTTGTTATTAGTAACCCTGAGTGGTATACAGTTCCACAGAAGACTTTCATTTATACATTACACTTTAAGCACAAAGATACTATATTTCTAATACATTAAATCTTATTTTTTTTTTTAATAAGAGATCTATAAGGTCTTTCATTGTGGATCCAAGATAGATTTTTATAAGCATCAGTGATGTGAAAAGTCTCGCAACATTTACTTGGTTTGATGCTGAAGCACTAACTGTCTTTTCTACTGGTTATATTATTGGAGGATACAATTGAATTGATTCCTTAACATTAAATTTCAACATTAATTTGTAGAATTTTGGAAAAATTAAAACATTTAACTTAAAAATAGTTGGGAGTGAAATATTTATACCAAAATTATCTCCTTCAAAAATACCAAACTCATAATTCTGACTCCTCATCTTTGGCTACAACTAAAAATTATTGGAACTGAACAGAAAATAGGAAATGCCCATCTATTGGTAAAAGGATTTTCTTTTTATGAGTTTATGATAAAATCAGGTTGCAGTATCAAAGCAAACATGAATAAGAAATTTTTGAGTACCTAATGCTTAAAATAAGTTGTCTAATCTCCTCAGACTATCCCTTATCAGAATTTATCTGCTGCATTACTTCTGAATATTTGGCAAAGTGCAAAAGGTGTTTAATGAGTTTTCGTGTTACACACTGAACTTATCATTTCTGATGTCAGAATATTGTAACAATAATTATTTTTGATCAGCATTGTCATTTTTTTTTTTTTCACTAACACTAATAGTATGGCGTAAAAAAAAAAAAAAAAAAAAAAAAAAATGCTGATCTAAATGAATACTTTGAGATTTATGTATATTTCTAATAATATAAAAATTACATGTGCTTATTTTATGGTATTAAAATACTTCTTATTACCATTGAATTTATATAAGAGATTAAGAAATTTAAAGTGTGCTATAAAAAAAAAAAGGAAACATTTATAACTTTAATACATTATCATAAAGATACTTAGTTTTATCAATTATCTATTTAATGTAACAAATAGAGCAAATTATTTATATACTATGGATATATTTTTACAATAAAATTTTCTGTGAATAAAATCATAAAAGGCTCAAGGTAATATTGGTTTAGATGATTTGCAAGAATTGTTAAAAAAAGAATACAATATTAAAAAGCAAATAAAATACAGCAGCATAATTTGAGATAACAAAGTTATAAAATAAAATTTACTGTTTAATTATAATAATAAACTATAACTAAATAAAATAAAGAAGAATGGTCAACTTATTAAAAAAAATTACATATTAGAAATAACAATTATATAAAAATATTTTTCAAAATCACTGACCTTTTTTTTTTTGAGACTGTTTACTCTGTTGGATTTTTGTATTAGATTTTTCATTTTCATCAACAGACAAGCTTGAACTTCTTTCCAAACTAAAAATAATGCAAATAAGAATTTAAAAACAATTGTGCATCTAATAAGAAAATTAACCTTAGAATTTGTTTAAAACCAAATTAAGTGCTTTGTCTTGAAATATTAATTTAATCAAATTATTTATCCTATATTATATACTGAAGAAGAATGTACAAAACATATGTACTATAAGTAAAACTTATACTATTCATTATAATCAATGCCATAAAAACTGTTGGACCACTAAGAAACTTAAAATGAAAGTGTGTGTCAAGTACAAATGCAAATGATTACAATTCAAACCTGATTATTCATTGTGTAAGGCCACTACAAGACATTTATCGGCCACAAATATTCACATGCTAGTCAGACCACAGACAGCATGGAATGGCACACATCTAATTAAAACGATTACTTGTTAGGGGAGTAGTCAGATATACAGGAATAAAGCTATTTTGAAAGAAAAGTATAAAACTTAGTGTGGAATTTTTTCATCAAATTTTTCTTTTGATATTGTATAATCTAAAATTTTAAAAATTAAAAGTATTTTTATAGTAATTAAAATTTTTCTAAAAATACCTTTCACCCATATTATAACACTCTGTTTGAATCGGCATGACTGTATGGCTTGGCTGCTTGCCAATTTTCCATGCAATCACTGGCCAGACTACTCTGTATCTGCTGCAAAGGGATGATATATCATCAAAAATGCCTTGTGCCACTGCAGAAGCAAATATCAGCAACTGTCTAAATTTGAGTGGGGCAAGAATTATTGGGATGATAATGTCTGAGTGGCCAAATTAGAGAGTTCAAATGACAGTCATGTATTAACATTTTAGTTAAGAAGGATGCATCATCCAGAGATACTGGACAATGAATGAGTGGAGACAGCTAGTCTTCAGTGAAGAATTGCTATTCAATTTAGATTCTTATGATAACTGTGTGTATGTTCTATGGTAGCACATCAACGTAGCTTACCCTTTGAGTGGCCCATATCAGGTGCAATTATTTGGGTGACATTGCATATAACATTTGATTCCCATTAGTAATGATCCACAAAACCATGACAGCTCCTTTGTATATTCACAATATCTTTCAACCACATGCTTGCTTCTCATTTCAAGATTTATGGAAGCATTTTTTCAACCATATAACTGCCAATAGAATATAAGCATTACAGAACTGCCTCTTAAATTTTGACACATTTTTTTTTTAGCCAGCATGATCTCCAAATTTGCCACCTATTGAAAAAATGTGGGATGACCTGGGCTGATATGTTAAACAAGTCACATTTACAGCAATTATAGAATGAGATGTCAGATTCCATAAGAAACTTGTATATTTAAATGTCTCATCATGCACTCAAGCTAAAGGTACCCAATGAGTATTTATGATTATGAGACAATTACTCTGTCATTTGTGAGTTTCCAGCAATGATTAATTCTTTCAGTATTATTATGTAATAACTTACTTATATCAAAATTACAAATACACATTTAAAATTTCAATCATTTTGACATTTTCTTTTTTGGTGCATAATTTTTTTGGTTTATATATATATATATATATTGTAATGTATTAACCATATAAAAATATTAATATTTAATGTTCTTTGTTACTTAGCATTTATTGTGTTTAAATAAAATTCTTATTTCAATTTAATTACATATTAAACACAAAACAATACATTAAACTACAAAGTATTTAAATAATGTTCTATTTAAAAATTATTATAACTACTAATATGAATAATTTGAATTAGTTACTGATATGTTAATTTTAAAAAGCTTCAAAACATATAATTGATATTAAAAGATTTTCAAAAACAATGTGAATTTCAGAAATGACATTAATTCTCTATTTTTTAAACATTTAGTTTCTAATTAAAATTACTATTATATATTTTGAATGTAGCAAACATTGAGAATTCTGAAGTTCATATTAAACAAAATGAAACTTAATAGAAAAAAACAAAATGATACAATCAAGAAGAATTTTATATGTCAGAATAATTATATTTCATCAACCCTTTAAAAAAATGTTTATTATTAAGAAATTCACACAAGACAACTTTAAGAAGTTGAATAAAATTTTTAAAGTAATGTCGTTTTCAATTCTATGATTTTAGTATTCCAATTTTTTGTTATTTTTATAAAACAAATGCTTAATATCTAAAAACTAGCTATTAACTAAAAAACATATAAATGGCAAGACGAAAATATTAATTATTACCTTTTTGACTTTCTGGAAGATATTTCATTTTCATCTTCCTCACTAGAATCTCTAGAAGATTTATGATCCTTTTCAGTAAATTTTGAAAGAGGTTTATCTTTACTTGAATCAGATGATGCTAAAAAGTTAATTTTTCTTGTTTATCATTAGATTTTCGTTTTTTCTTATTTTTCAAATAATCATTTTCTGAATCACTAGAAGATTTTGGTTCATTTTTAGTAAATTTTGAAAGAGGTTCATCTTCATTCGAATCTGATGTTGCTGAAGTAATTTTTGCTTTTCTATCAACAGATTGCCTTTCTTTTTTATTTTTTACTCTCAAATCATCATCATTTTCTGAGTCACTAGAAGATTTTGGATCGTCTTTAGTAAATTTTGAAAGAGGTTCTTCTTCATTCGAATCAGATGCTGCTGAAGTAATTTTTTCTTTTATATCAACAGATTGGCTTTCTTTCTTATTTGCTGCTCTCAAATCATCATCATTTTCTGAGTCACTAGAAGATTTTGGATCGTTTTTAGTAAATTTTGAAAGAGGTTCATCTTCACTTTCGAATCAGATGTTGCTGAAGTAAATTTTTTTTTTATATGAACAGATTGCCTTTCTTTCTTATTTGTTGCTCTCAAATAATCATCATTTTCTGAATCACTATAAGACTTTGGATCGTTTTTAGTAAGTTTCGAAAGAGGTTCATCTTCACTAGAACTAGATGCCAACAATAACTTTTTTTTAACATTATTCTGTTTCATTTCCCTGTCTGCTACTTTTAAACTATCATTATCTATTGAATCACTAGACACTTTTGAAACAGTTTCAGTAAATCTTACAAGCGGTTCATCTTCACTTGAATCAGATAATAGTTCTTTAACAGCAGTAGATTTTTTTTTCTTATTTGCCATTTTTTGAAAATTATCATCATCAGAATCGGTGCATCTTGTTTTCCTTTTTTTATTAAATTTCTTCTTAGCTAAATTAACAAGAGGTTCTTCAGAATCACTTGAATCAAATTTTACAGATTTTGATATCTTTTTATTAACATTTGATTTTTGTTTTTTGGATTTCAAAGGTTTTTGAAATGAATCTATCTTCTTTTCAGATAAAGTAATCAGAGGTTCATCATCAGAATCTGAAGAAATACTATTTTTCTTTTTAGCAGATTTAGTAAATGATTCCTTGTTTGATTTACAAATTCTTTTTGCTGAATTTGATTTCCTTTTAGTTAGGGTATTAAGCGGTGCATCACTATCAGAAGAATCCCTGGATTTCTTTTTCGAAAGTTTTGCAAGAGATTCATCTTCTGAATTAATAGAATTATTGAATTTGTGTTTAGAAAACTTTGAAATAGGTTCATCATCTGATTCTATTATAGAGTGCTTCATTGATGACTTTTCTAATGAATTATTGTTGTTTTCAGATTCCTAAATAAAGAAAAATATTAGGATAAAATAAAGAAGTATAATAGAAAATATAAAGAAATTTTAGCAAAATGAAAAACATTTCAAATCTGCATCTTTTATAAGTTAAAAATTACCATAGTATATTTAATAGCTAATTTAAAAATAACTTTACTTTAAGAAATTTTAAATTTCAATATTAAAAATGAACAAATGTAAAATAATTATATAATTTCATTTTCAAAATATGTAATTACATATTTAAAATTGAGAACTAAACATTACCTTTGAGGCTTTCTGTGTATTTTTTATAATTTTTTCTTGGTCTGAAAAGTCATCTTCTGAAGAGCTGATTAGAAGTTTTTGAACTCTACAAAAGAAAAATAAAATTTCATTTAATGACAAATGATGCAATCAATAATTCAATTCATTCTTCTTAATTTTCTTCTTCAATAATTTTTTTTTTTGGTGAAAAAAAAAAGCATTTTTAAAAATAATCTGAATATCTTGAAAATACACATAGATTGTTTTTATGGCAAGAAAGCAGACAATTCAACTTTCACGACCAGTGAGAATTAATTTTGGTCACAGCATGTTTCTACTGCCTAACTAGCATGATGCAAAGCAGTGATCTCCAAATATTTTAATTATGTACCTCTAAGATGAAAATAATTAAAAATAGTAGCACATATAATATAGTTATATTATAATATGACTATACATATAGATGTGTGTGTGAAGTCAGAAATTGAATTATTATAAACAATATACATAGATTTAAATTAAATTGACATTTTTAATCAGAATTGAATGTGAGCCATGTGATTGCATTCATTTAGTAATATCAGAAAACCTGGTTGGATGCCTTTGTTAATGCAATTCAAAGATCTGGTTCTAGCACAGATTAAATTTCTGTATTTTGTTTTAATTGTTACAAAAATGCTACTTCACAAAAGTACCTAGAACCAAATGGTAAGAATACATTGGTGATGTTCTTACTAAATCTGGATATTTAGTTTTCTAGCTCATCCACTCATTATGAAGAGATAGCATGAAGCTGACTGATCATACCAAACAATAGGCTACCATCTGCAACAAACAGCAATTTCAGAGCAAAGGTATTGGGAGGAATGTTTCCCTCAAGTAGCAAAAACTTATGAAGATCAAAAAGCGTAAAGACAGCATGATTGTGCAACAGACCTTACATCATTGTCAAACATCCAATGTGCTTCATTTCAATCATGGTACACTTCATCACGTCACAGTGCTTGGTTATGATGGAATTATATTACCACTCTCTAAATGCACAACATTGACAGATATTTCTATATTAGTATCATAATTAGTCATCATGATATACAGCAATGAATCCAGCTTTAATCTACAAGTGTTATCATTGAATTCATGTACAATAGTACCAGAGCCATCCCAAACTTCCTTTATTTTACAGAGGCATTAGAGTGGAGTATTATCTTTTATTAACAGCAAGCTTTCCTTTACTATCGCTGATAAAGCTTGCTTATGAAGATAGTATTTATAATAAAAAATTATTTTTAGTATTAATAAAAAGAATTAATTTTATTACACAGAGTAAAAAAATTATGAATATAAACATATTTTAGATAATGAAGTGACATGCAATTAATAAATTTTGTATTTCCATGAATCTTTGATACATTATTTAATTTAACAGTTTCAACAAAGCTAAAAAGAATGTTTTAAGAAATAAAATTCAAAATAAAGTAACATCTTATAAATATATGCATTTTAATTTTTTTTTCCCCATCTTAAAAACTTATTTAAGAATTGATGCTATATTACTGTGTCCAAAAGTAAGACCAATTTTCAATTTAAATTTCGGGGGACATACAGTATTTCAATTTTTTTTTTCTTTCTTTTTTAGGTTGTTGGTACTGTCCTTGACATCTGTGTGAAATTCTACACCATCATTAGTGTTTGAGTTACGTTTTGTTTCGTGAGATGCTAAAACTGACGATTTTTGAAATGTCTGAATTAATTGGGCAAAGAACTTTGCGTTAAATTTTGTTTGCGGAAATGTATAGAATGTTGTAGAAAACACTGAAACCAGTGAGCATTCCTATATTGGAAAGAAATGTTTAGAAGTGGTAAAACAGTTCAAAGAAGGCAGAGAACGCGTTGAAGACGAAGAGCCCGCTGGTCGACCACCAACCTCAACTGATGAAGCTCACGCCCAAAAAATTAAAGATTTGGTGCTTGCAAACCGTCGATTTACAATTAGAGACCTTGCTGATGATGTTGGAATTTCAAAAAGATCGGGCAATTCCATTTTGGGTCTCAAACACATCAAATTGTGATTGACGCATACCGAAAACACTGAATGCGGCAGCTCACACTGCATTGATTCTTTGAGACTTTTCTGCCAAAAATGAAACCCATATCGTTCCTAAACTACCATATTCACTTGATTTAGCATCATACTACTTCTAGCTATTCCCTAAACTCAAAAGACCACTCCGGGTACAACATTTTGAGTCAATTCAAGAGACATTTAAAAGAATCACAGGAATCAGTTTTAGCATCTCACAAAACCAAGTATAACTCAAGCACTAATGAATATTTTGTCATAAAATTTCACACAAATGTCAAGGACAGTACCAACAACCTAAAAAAAAAGAAAGAAAAAAAAATTGAAATATCATATGCCCAGAAAATTTAAATTAAAAAAAAAACTTTTGTCTTACTTTTTGGTTAGTAAACAAAGTAGTTATAATAATTAAATCTGTCAAATGATGTCGCAACTAAGTAATTACAGTATTAAAAATAATTAAATATAAAGTAACCTTTTGAAGTAGTTTAAAATTTTAACTGTAAACCAAATATAACAAACTTTTTATGTAAATTACTTATTAAATTTAGTTCAAAAATTATGCAATAAAATACAATGAAAAAAGAAATTGCAGCTATATTTTAATATTTGTAAATTATATTATCTTTTATATTCATTTATTTACTTTACCTTTCACTGTTATTATATAATAAGTATATATCTTATTGACAGTCAAAATGCCATAAAAAATTCTAAAAAGATTTCAGAGTATAAAAGAGCAATAAACATTTTCAAAATTTAGTAGTGATAAAGAAAAGCTATAAATTAATAAACCTTTGTTTTCCGAAATCACTTTGCGATCTTTTGAGTTGAGTATTCCTAATTGACTCTAATGGTTCATCATCAGAATAACTGGGATCAACTTCCATCTAAATATCAAATAAGTAAAATAAGAATGTATTTTAATGTAAAATTTTAAAAAAGTAATACAACAAAGTTCAATTTAAAATTGCATATATTTCAGAAATTAAAAATTTAATTTGAAAATGAATGTGTGTTTATGACATACTATCATCTCATTTTCTTCCTACACTTTAACATAGAAGAATGAAAGGACATGATCTTGAAGGGAGAATGTCAACATGGGAATTTTAAAAATAGAATTGTACTCGAAGGGTTATGTCATACAATGCATTCATTGTTTATTCAGCCCGATCTGAACTGTGAAACATGTCACTCACTTAATCGCCACGGTACATTATCATAAATATAAGGTAGAAATTAAATTTTAAGAAATTTGGTATAAACAATTTCTACAGTTTATGTAAATATGATCAGAAACCTGACGAGGAAGGTAATAGCAATCCTGATTCATCAACATAAATTGAAATGGATTTAGAAATTTATAAGATTTCAAATGTAAATAATTGCTGTAGAAGAGGGAGAAAAAAAAAAAAAACGGAATAAAGACAAATTTTGAACTACTAAGAAATTTCTTGAAATCTTCGCACAACAAATTAATTGATAAAAATTGTTCTTAAATTATTAAAAATTGTCTTAGTAGTTCTTAATTGAGTAGAAATTTGATTGGATTATTTATTATATATTAATCTCACACTTCTTTTCTGTGGTTTTATTGATTCTTGAATTGTTTAAATAATATTGTATGAATACCACTGCAGATGGAAAATTAATTCATTTTTTTTAAATTTAAGAGAAATAAATGCTTTTCATAAATAAAATATATCTGATTATTTTTAATGACAAACTTAAGTCCTAAAAATGTTCTGTACATTAACTATTGTAGACCCTTGTCAAATTGCACATTTGGATATTTTATACTCTTATAATTTAATAATTAATGATTTTAGGAAAAAAAGTTTTATTGTTAATAGCTTTTTCCATCTTCTGTTATATGCAGTATAATAAATTCCCATAATACAGTATTAAATATTTTCATATTTTTTAAATAAACTGTTAAAAGATTAAGGATGTATACATTCAAAAGTTACTCAGATTTGTTTAAATATATATATATATATTTACATAGATTTGTTTTAATATTGTATTGTTTTAAGCAATAAGCAAAAAAAGATATAAAATGTTTAATTCATTATATGAAAGGTTCTGTAATTTGATTCTCATCAGTTTATCAGTTATATCAGTCAGTTTTAACAATGGAATTTAAAGATCAGCACAATTTAATTACTCTAATAAAGAACAAAATACTTTTTAAAAAAAGTTATAATACTTTCTCATCACCTTTGTACTAACATTAGTAGCCTTATTTGAAGATAAAACAAAAATTTTATAGGCAGTTTCAACAGCAGAAGAAAATAATTCTTTATCTTCTTTGGGAAGCTTATTTAAGCCCATTTTCTCCAAATATTTCTTTCGTAAATCTGCTTTGCAGACAGATCTGTAACAAAAATTCAATGCATTAAAAATAAAGCATAATTCAAAAGTAATAGATATTTTAGAAACAACATGAAAGAACTATTCTTTTGTATTTTAGGTATTCTAGCAATATTTTTCAAAAAATTTCTATTGAAAGAATATATTGTTGCCAATGGAATTAAGAAATAAATATTCTATTATTAATGAATTCTCTAATTTAATAAATAAATTGTCTAAAACACCTGTGTGCCTTAAAATCTTTTTTAATTAAAATAGTTAACAAAAAAAAAAAGTTTACAATGTAAAAAAATAAAACCACAATTATGGCTAAAAAAGTTAGTTATAAATGAAAAAAATTTTATTAGAGAACAATAAAATCAATAATATTTTTTTAATCATTAGTATGGAATACAACGGAACAGAAGGAATAATTATATGATAGCATTGATAAGACTAAAAAGACACAAGATACACAATTGGCTTAAAAAAAAAAAAAAAAAAAAAAAAATTAAATATATTTATCAGTACACAAGACATCTGCAACAAAATATGGATTAAAAATGAACAAGAATATGAATGCAAGCAAAGAAATTATTTAGCTAAAAATAGATACAGCTCTTCCATCTTAAAATGAAGATTAACAGTTATAGAAAAAGAATAGACTAATTTTGCAGAAACTGCACAAATCAAATTTAATTCATATATTTAAATGCTTTGCAATTTGAGTAACTTTGTTGATAAGTTTGTATACATAATAAAGGCAGAATTGTAACAGGATTGATATGTGAATTTTAATGATACTGTAAACTATTCCAATTAAATTATAAAATAGCGTGCAATCTTAATCTACAGTGTACATAACAGCACATCAAAATTATTTATAATTAAAGTATTACATTGTTCATTTAAATTGGCAGAAAAATTGATTACATTGTATAATCAAACAATTTTTATTTCTTAAGGACATTTATATTAAAACTACATTCAAAAACAGCACTTTTTTATTTTGAAAAAAAAAAAAATTATAGAGGTAATAAAACAAATATACATAATTCTCCTTAATATAAAATAATTAACTTTGATATTATAGAAAATTCTAGATTAAAAAAAAATACATTTCCTTCCCATTCAAATGGAAAATGAAAATTAATTATAATGAATGAGATTTATTTAGTTTTATTAATCTTATTTTTGAAATTTATTTAGTTTTAATGCAATATTTGTATAGAACAGTTTGCTTACATAAATAAATTATTTCTAGAGAAAATAACATAGATTAAACATTCAAGAATATATATTTCATAACAGTCCAGCTATATTTAAAAAATAATAAATCCACTTATATACCGATATTTTTATAATTCACTAACACTTTGATTATTTTTATAATTTACTAGCATTTTTTTGATTATTTTTATAATTTACTAACATTTTTTGATTATTTTTATAATTTACTAACATTTTTTTGATCAATTCAAGAATTGAACTTCCTCTTTAAAAAAAAAAGTGCAAAAACAAATAAAGAGGAAGACCAATTTATCGACAAACAACAAAATAAAATGAATGCAAACAAACAATAAACTAAATAAAATAGCCACTCAACTGCTATTTGGACTTTTTGCTTTTCTAAGAAGTGTAACTTTATTCGCGCGCTTTTTGTTTACGGATGCTAAACAAAAAAGCGCGAAGTATTACAAAGGCGTTAGAGAGCTTTAGCACAGATAACGGGTTCTACCCAAAATTTAATCGATTCTCCATAAATAAATTATAAGATATACAAATGAAAAATTAACAACTCATTTAAAATTTAAGTTGCAGTAATAAAAGCGTCTCAGCGATTTTATAATAAATTCATAGATGAAGTATAAAACTTACTGTATATCTGCATTTAGCAAACATTCATTCAGAATTTTTAACATAGATTCCATATTAATAGGAACAATAGGTTAAATTACATTCAAAAATATCAAATAGATGATTAAATAAAACTCTTCAATCAACAGGGTAAAAAAGAAAATAGAGCATTCGTCTTTCGATTTAAAATTGCGCCTTAAATAAAGAAAATAGTGTTTCGGTTGCCAGATTTCTCCCAATGATATTATCGTAAAGGAGAAATTATCAGAACGAGCTAGGGCTTGAAAAAATGAGGGAAATCTTGGAAGGAGGAAATTTTTGATGGAATTCAAAAGAAAGTCTCATTAATGTTAAATAAGAAGCATTTAAGATAAAAAAAAATCAATGCAAAATAAGATTATCACACGAAAGTTTTTTAAACCTTTAATCATTAATAAATTGATTGAAATTTTATCTTACTGTGAAATTTATACAATAAAAATATATGTTGAATAATATATACATGTATTTGAGTAAAATTCTTCCTTCCTTCTTCTTCTTCTTCTTCTTCATTGGTGCAACAGCTTCATGGTATTCTCAGGCCGTTTGCCTACTGGCAGATTTAAAGACAGGAGATGCTTTCTTTTTAAGGAGTAAGGTTGGCAGCACTGCGCCCAACGTTCTACAGTCATATTAGATTGGGACCTATAGTTTAAAGTGGATTCTGAACCATTACAAGCATCCATGGCACCTTTCTTTATTGAATTAAAATGCATTGGATTTAAATTGCAAATTAATTGTTAAGTAATATTTATGATTGATGTAATTTTTATGAAAGTAACTTTTTTTATAGCATTTTTTATTACAGTTTTTGTGTGATTATCGTTAATATTTTAAAAGAATTGAGTTTCTTTAAAAATTTCATATTTTCAAGCAGCGATTCAGTTTCCAGTACGATAAACTTATTTATTCACCATTTAAAATCTATACAATAAAGATATTTGGAGGAGCTATAGGAGTATGAGTCAGAGGTAAAGGGAGGAGTTGTCATCTTGTATCAGTTTACCATTTGCTAATGTTTTAGATTTTTTCGGTCGCATTTTTTTTTTTTTTCTTTTCTTTTTTGATTTAGTATTTCTTTTAGATAAGTGACCTATATTTTATATTTATTTCTCTTTCACTTTTACTTTAATTTCAACTTGTTGAATTTTTTTATTATTCAATGTAGATTCAGAATGCCTTACACTCTGAGTGAGTGTATACTTCTGCACTTGATATTGTGGGTATCTCTTTAAACTCCAATTTAATAGAATGCATTTCAGAAGCCGTTCTTATTCTTAAGGTTCACCAAGAAATTATCTTAGATTTAAAGACTGCATACAACATGGTGATCGTTCTGTCGTTATAATACTTAAAGTTCTCAATGGCATGATTCCAAAAGCGTATTCTGAAGTAATGAAAGACAATATATCATCCAAGGTCACTATACTAATATACATAGACCATATGCATATCACACGACAAGGCAAATTAATCATTTCCACAAATAATTTTGATACTGCTAACTGGCAAATATGAAGACTATGCTGGGTATTTCGATTTCAGCATCTCTTTATCCGCCCAAAATAACTTTTTGATACTTACTTCATGACATCCTCACCAATATATCTTTAGCCGAACTCGAAAAGAACTAGAAGAGGAGAATAACTTTATAGTCAACGAACTTCGCAGACTTTCCGCAAACAATTCAATATCTCTGTAACCATTAAAGGAGGAAATCAAAACTTTTTAGAAAAGCATCTAGTATAAGGGTTTTTTAAAATTCAAACAATTTTATTGTTAAGAATTTTTCTTAAATATCTTTAATTGCATAGATGAAATAAATAAAAAAAATTCTTCCCTTCATCCAGGGGATTTGAGTAACAGTGAAATGCATGAATTTGTTTTTCATAGGTATATGAAATATTAAAGAAATTTAAAACATAAAGGTCTCAAACACAATCAGTTCACCAGTAAACATTCTCTTAAAAGACCAAAGTATCAACAAATTTTGCCTTAAAGAGAATAACAACGTACTTAAAACAGTTTGCAAACAACATAACAATGTAGGCAGTTATGAAAAGCTAAATAAAATATTTACATGCATAACATATATAAAAGTGCAGAATTTTAAATTCTAGTCAACCAAATTCATAAGAAATTAATAATCAATCTTTAATACATTCCATTTCCATCTTTACTTTCTTTCGATAATTTTTTGAATTAATGCAACTTTTTAAAAATTAACTTATGAAACAAAATTCAACATGCTGGCCTATTATTTCATGAGCATTCTAAGATATTTCTTTCTGGTTTACTTTAAAAAAAAAAAAAAAAAGAGCTATTTTGAAATCTTTAAAAATATGCATTTGAAAATATCTTATTGTATTTAATGATCTTTCTTCTTTTTTTCCCCATAGATCTTTTTACTGTATCAGTATTTCAATAAACAGAAGTAAAACATTAATTTGTTATTAATATTTTTATAATCAATTTACTAAGTAAAAATAAGTTATGCAGTAATTTAAAGCACTAAATTATAGATATCTCTTTAAAAAAATCAAAAGAAAACTCTTGCAGGCTTTGCACTGCATTTTCTAATCATATATAAAATATATTTAGATTATTACCTATACATTATAAGCACATATATCTTATATATATATATATATATATATATATATATATATATATATATACCCACACATATATACACTCAAGAGCCAAAACATTATGACCATCCCCACATTTTGCAATGAACTCGCCAGGATGATGTGGAAGGCATGTGATCAGGTGGAAGTGGTATTTAACTGCTGCTGAGATATATATATATAGCATATATATATATATATATATATATATGGCCAACTCGTTATTGACAGGTTGTCATAATGTTTTGGCTCTTTGAGTGTTTATATATATATGTATATATATACATCGCTAAATATATATATATTTTCATTGCCAAATGTCGTTTCCAAATTTCTATTTTGTTCGAATTTTCTTTTTTCTCACCTAATTTATGATCTAAAGCTGAATATTCATAGAAAATTGAAGTCAAGTAAAGAGGGGAAATCCGGTGGGAACTGATTATTCGTTTGCCTCTTTTCAGTAAAAACATTACTCATTTCCCCACTAGAAATATAACTTTTTTTAAGCAAACAAGCATAAAAGATATAATTTCAATGTCTCTTTTTATTTATAGCAAAATTATGTATTAAAATTATCGCATTACCCTCAAATTAAACAAGACTACAAAGGTTTTTAATAGTTTAATAGTATAATAATTTTTAATAATTTTTTAGCAAACAAGCATAAAGATATAGTAAATAAAGCTGGAATTTCAATGTGTCTTTTATTTATAGCAAAATTATGTATTAAAATTATCGCATTACCCACAAATTAAAAAAAGACAACAAAGTATAATGAAAATGAAATTATGAATAATACTAAAGGCAATCCTAAAGAGGATGAATCTGGTGAGCTCTATCAATTAATTCATTCTTCATTTCTGTCAGCAGCATATTTAATCACCGTGATTCGAGTTTGCAGTCGGTTTCTTTAATTAACAAATTTGTGATCGTATTAAAACTACGTTTCAGTAAAAAAAAAAATAAAGGAAATGCAATTTAACATTTTTGTATTAAAGTAGTGTAACAAAGAAAGAATTTAGTTGCTGTGAAAAATTATCTCAAAAACGTGAAATAGAAAGGTATTTAAATTTTGAATTATATATTCTGCATACATGGATTTGAAGCTATGAATATTTTTATATATAGTTTACAAACCACCAATTAAAAAATGGCAATCTAGTGGTGAAAATAAGTAAAGTACTTGAGGATAACATTTAAAAAGCACGTAGAGATAAAATGGGTTTAATTGAGACAGACATAAGCTTATATGAAGGAGAATAACACTGTCAAAGATTGTCACTGTTTTCTGTCCTGAGTTTGATTTTGATACTTTAAATCATTTTATTTGTTGTTATTTTTTTTTATTAATAGTCCTAATTATTAATGAAATAGAAGACACGTTACATTAACAAAACATCAAAGCAGAACCTTCTACTAAAAAGGACAATTAACTTATTTTTAAATAAATTAATTAAAAAAATTCAGATGCGTATGCGTATAAAAATATCATGGACAGAAATAAATGTCGAAATATTTTGAATTTTAGTATCAGTATGTTAAGAAAAATTCACATGAATTCTTGCTCAATGATTTTCATATTGCTTTCAGATTTATCCTGGATCTTAAATTATTTATTCACCTTCCTAAACTGTAGCTAAATGTCTTCTGAATTACAATAGTTTTGAAAACTGATAGAAAATATTTTAGTAATACGATTATTTATGTATGAAATTTTTTTATTAAGTGTATAATCTCATTTTTAGATTTGATATAATATTTTTCTTTAAAAATATTTTCGATGCTTGTAAAAATTATATAACAACCTTGTAACTTGTTGATTTTTTCTTGAAATTTACGATATTACGGACAGTTATATTTGTAAGATAAAATATTTTAGCAATATAAATCATACGTATTAGTTGTAATATGGGAAAGTCAATATGTTGAATCAATTTGGAAATTTTGACTCAAAATGTGTAAATAATTCTAAAGATTTTCAAAATAAAACACACATACATTTTCTTTTTGAATGAAAATAAATTTTAATGACAATTTTATTTTTTTCATATATTTACATATTTACACTAACATGAACATAAAACAATGATGTTTATTTTAAAAAAAACCTCTAATATCTAAACACTCATAACATACAATTACAAAAAAGTAAACAAAATATGTTTATTAGTAAAAAATTAAATTTTTCATCAGATTACGTTATTTTAGAAAAACCAATACAACAGAAGAACACATTATTTTTGATAAACTAATGCAAAAATTATAATTATTTCTATATTAGTTTTTTATTCTTAGAATGTAATTAATTCTACCAGAACATTCCATAAGAAAACTGAAATTTATTGAGAAAGAATATCAATTATTGTCATTAAAATATTTTCATATTAAATATTTATTGAAATTTAAAGATAAAACTATAGCAAGTTTAGATGAAAAATGGAAAAAGAACTAGCTGATTAAGTTATGTGTGTTTTATAACTAATGCCAGCAAAAATGTAGTTATGTCATTTTTTTCAGCCCTCTTAAAATGAAAAATAGTTGATTAATTTTTAGATGGTTATAAATTTGTTTCAAGTATTGAAACTTAATTTAATCAGTTTAGTTATAAATTTCGAAAATTAAAAAAAAAAAATATTTGGAGTAACGATCAAATATTGTGTGGACACAAAAATTTGGTAGACAGATTTATTAAATTTAAAATAAAATATTTTCTTTTGTTATTGATATGATATATGTATCTTCTTAATAATTTTACTTAAGAAGGTTTAAAAAAAAACTAAATTGAGTTAAAAAAGTAGAAAATTGTGTTTTTAAATTATTAAAGAACTAATTTCTTTATTTTATATTTCCATATAAAATGTATGATGCTTATGAATTATGTGAAAATTTCGATTAATTAAGTGTTCCATTAAATTTCGCACATTTTATATTTATTTTTATAATATATTGGTATTAATTAAGTATATGCTAAGATAAAATATAATTGAAAATAATAGCGGATATGTAAAATATTTACCGCCAGCGGATATCAAATGGATTTATTTTTATAGCTTTATATACAATGCCACGGATGTCTTTTAAAGCTATGCTAGCATACCGTTTAATGGCAAGTTAAATTTTTAATAAGGTTTTAATTGGTGGGTCAAGAGACTTAGAAGTTTCAAGAAATTATATTCTCTAACTTTTTTTTTTTTTTGACATCAAGATAGATAGGAAGTAATAATAATTTCTTGATTGCATAGCATCCAACCCGAAATGAATTCTCGCCGTAAAAGTTTACGAAGGCTAAATTCTTTAAACATATGTTATGAATATAGAAACAATTTACAATAGCTATCAGGAAAACAAATTAAAATTACTTCTAACTGAATGTAAGAAGTTATTCACATGATATTTTCGCTTGATTTTGGTCAACAATCCGAGAAAGTTCTTATCCAAATCAAAATGATTGATGGCAGAAACTATTTTATTGGTGCTCTACTCTTCTCAATAGTCTCTGGACAATGTGTCTCACGATTCTTGGCAATATATATCGTGATTCAGAATCACTGGGAGCAGTATCATATTCGACTGATGTAGGCTTTGGTGGTTCTTCTTCTTCTTTTCTTCTTTAGATGAAGTTGAACTTTTGGGCTTCTCATATTCTTGGGGTTCTTCTTTAACTGTTGCTTGTTCCTCCCCTCCTCCTCCTCCTCCTCTTCTTCTTCAGAATCGAGGAGATCAGAGTTCAACAATATCGTGGCAGCTGAAAGAGCTTCGCCATCACTTAAAATCTCTCCAAAGGTTGGTATGACTGGAACATATGCTGGTATGAGGGTTTCTGAGGCATGAAGAGATCTGTACTCGTTGTTCCAAGCAGTTTCGAGCCTGTTGGCGTGCCTGCTGCATCAAGGCTTGTTGCATCATGTATTGATGGTGCATCATTGCCATCGAGTATGGATGTACCATTGGCCTTCTTGGGGGTACAACAGGGGCCCTGGGAACAACCATCGATGCTCCAGGATGAAGCATTGGTCTTCGAGGGGCAACCATTGGTTGATAGTGGTGGACTGGAGGTGGTCTCATACTGTATCCTCCGATGTATTGTCTCATTGCAGGGAAAGCGGATCTTCCTTGACCACCTCCACCACCACCTCCCCCCATGTTGCTGAAGTCTTCCATCAGCATTGTGGTGATGAGTCCTGCAGCAAGAATTTCGGTCACATCGGTTTGACCTCCACCCCCACCACCTCCAAACATGTCGAAGATGGCATTGGAAGGTGTGAGGACGCAGCACAACTGGATGGAAATTAAAAAGCACGCTCCAAGATTTTTAGTAAAAATCATATTGTTTTCTGAAAGAAAAAAATTATAGAATAATGAGAATACTTTTGAAATCTATCTTCATTAATTCAAAAATCTGAAGTTGCTATATAATAGAATATAGTAATATTTTACTAGTTAAATGTGTTTTGTTTAACTTTTTTGTTGAATTTAGTTATGTTCAATTAAATTTTTTACTCTATTAGAATAAAAATTTAATTGAACATACTTTGACTTAGCTATATTAATCGAATTACCGATTGCGGTAAACCATACAAAAATTTGACTGTGTTAATTTAATTTTGATTTAAAAATACACTTGAATTATTAATAATAATAATATAGTTAAAAAGTGGTTATCAATAAAACATTTCTACCTTATAAAATTCTAATATTTAAAAAAGAATCTAAAAGAAATTGAAGATAATATTGCTTAAACTCATCATTTGTTTCATTTGTTGTTGAAAATGTACCAATATTATGCATTTAAAATTATATCATAATTTAATTAAAATTACAGCAATGTCAAAATTGATCAATATAGTGGTATATTTATTAGAAAATGAAAAAGAATTTTGTTACAGAAAGAAATACCAAACAAGAAAAAAAACTAACTTCAACTTCTTATATTGTAGAGTTCAATTCTCTGATGGAATCATGAATCAATAAAGCATATAATTTTCAATAAATATTTCTAGTTTAAGGTAATTAGTCTAAAATAATCATAAAAATTTTTAACAAATTTCTTTTTTCTTTTTATGCCTCTTTACAAAATTTTTTTAGAAGAATATTAAGCAATTTTAATTAATAAATTACATTGTCACTAAGTATTCCAGGAAATTCAAATAATTCAAGGAAATTAAAATAATTCAATCTGAAATTCAAATAACAAATCAAACTGAAATTCAAATAATAATATTATTATAACCGTGGAATAATGAAGATTAAAAAAATGTTTAGAGATAATGAATTCTATTTAGAATTTTTTAGAATTCTCTTTAGAATTTTTTAGAATTCAAATTTTTAATGCTTAATTTTTGAAGTTTACTTTCATTTCATTTCATACAAGTATTCTTTTCTTTTTAAAATCCAATGGAATATATGATATTGACCGATTTATGGGAACACTCCTTAAGGAAAAATTTATATGCTTATTAAGTAGTTAAAGATGGAACTAAAATTTACTAAACTGACTGTTTAATAAGTCTAAATCTGAAAACAAAAGTAAAATTGAAATCCTGAATACATTAAGTAGCCATGCATGCCTAAAGGATTATTATTTTTTTAAATTCTTCTGTGAATCTCAGAAACTTGTAATCCTCAAATCTTCAAATACTTTTCGAAAACTCAGTTTATCATTCTCTAAATTATTGAACCCAAACCTAGATTTAGAATCTACTACTGAACATACAGGAAGTTCTCATGAATTACTTGAACTTTAATAGCATTAAGTTATTAAGCTACAAGATTTTTTTTGTATACAAATAGCAACACATACCTTAATTGCTTATTAGTCCATAAATTGTTCTCTAATAGGAAGAAATCGTTCATCTAGTGATTATGAAGACCAGTTCGATGATGAACGAAAATCGCCTTTCGTTCATTTTAAGAAACGAACATCAGAATGCAGATTAGGTATATTAATTTGCTAAGAACCATTAAGACGCAAAAAAGGAAGACTTTTTACTTGTCTATTAGGAAGAATTAGTTAGGAATTTGTTTCAGAATAATTTTATTTTTAAACGAAAAGTCGATATTTTTAATCTTTTTTCTTATATATGCATTTGGTTGATTTCTTTTAAAATTGAAGGGAATGTTAAAATTTTAGGCAACGTAATTTTAATAATTTTTGAATTTTATATGAAGATTCATTAAGTAGCAAAAAGGAAGACTTTTACTTGTCTATTAGGAAGAATAAGTTAGGAATTTGTTTCAGAACAAATTTGTTTTTAAACGAATAGTTGACATTTTTAATGTTCTTTAAGTGATGGAATCTAAGCATTTGGTTCATTTTTTTTAAATTTTAGGCAACTTTAATAATAATTTTGAATTTTATATGAAATTTTGATTAATAGGCAAATATTTATATCGAAAATAGATCCAAATTTATTAATTTTCTTATTTTAATAATTCATTTCAATCATATTTCGAATTGTTAATTTCTTTCCTTCTTAATGATGTTTGTTCTTATCATTAATGATTTAAATAAAATATGATAATTTTTTGTCTGAACATAATTTTTCTGAGAAACGAAACTTAAATTAATTGATGACGGCTGTAACGTTATTTCTATACGTTTAATTAATGTATTTTTATATCTTTTAAGAAACTCATTTTCCACACAATTAGAACATTTTATACAGTGAGGGAATTTTCTTTCACTATATAAGGATGTTTTATACAGTAAGGACCAGGAGTAGGGAGTCAACCAAAATATTCCCCACTCCCGATTGTTTTCCGTAATTTTATGATCTTTACTAATGGATTTAGAAGAATTTGTTAAATAAATTCAGTGATTTCTACTGAACACACACACACACACACACACACACACACACACACACACACACACACACACACACACACACACACACACACACACACACACATACACACACACACACATACATACACACACACACACACTTACATACACACACTCATATATATATATATATATACAGTTTATGCATTAAAGAAAATATTATTTACAATTTTAAAGGTGTAGTATTTGCACTCACTTAATAAGCATCAATGTACTCTAAGTAACCACACAATATATAGCATAATAGTACAGTAGTAAATTAACAAAATATTGTAGAAAAACTGAAGACAAGTAAAAGAAAATTGTGCATTTTAAGCATTTTTGAAATATATTAAATCTTATTTTTTTAATAATAGAATTGCATCTACTTGATCTCCCATTTATTGTGGGCGGCCTGGTGGCCAATTGGCCTAGTTCTTCGATCTTTGGTACCACATTCTTCCAGTTAAAAGCCTGGGCTGGTATGGCTGTTTGTTAGAACTTCGGAATCCATTTTAAACTGTAGGTCCTGGTCTAATTAGTTATTTTATGCAACAAATGACTCTAGAGTCAACATATTAAATTTTACATTGGTGATCCAAGATTGCTTTTTATAAGCCTCTGTGGTGAGAAAAACATTTCTATACTTTTTTGTTTTGCTGCTAAAGCAGTAATGTTTTGTGCTTCTGTTTGTTTTATTAAAATAGACAAATGAATCGATGAACAAAATTCAAATTATGTCTGCAACAAATGACAAGTTACTATATCGTTAAATAAAGGTAAATTCTTTCTAATAGGGCATCCATATGTCTACCATGTTCTGTTATTTCTGTATTTTTATGGTAATTGCTAGTATTTCGTTTTTTCAATAGAACACACTACATTAAAGAAATTTATGGTACCGACATTATATTTCTCTTAATCAAAAAATGTATTAAACTTATTTCGTTTATAGATTTATATAAAGATCCTTTTTGGCCAAATCCTTTTTAATTATATATAAACAGTAGACACATAGATGTACTGATGTATGACTGCTATAAATTCCATGTATATTAATAGTTCCTTTACGTTAACTACAACTGCCCAATTATTTTCTCTAAATGTATCAAATTAATGGTTTGTAACGAAATTTTTAGTTAAATAGAAATTCAGTTTAGTTAAATAAGAAATTTTTATTCTAAAATCATTTCTTTATAATAATATAAACGTTTTTATAACATAATGATGTAAAATATATAAAATTAAAATTTTTATAACAGATTAAACTCCTTGCCATCAGAATTTTTTAAATCACGATTTTTAATATTCCCTGAAATTCTCCCCTGCAAAAAAATCCCCCCTAATTTTTCCTCTACTATTAATAAACATATATAATATATAGCCTTCTAATACTCTATTAATTTCCTCTCTAATTAACGTACATTATATATTTCTGACTACACTTGCTAATAATAATTAAAATAATAATTTTCTTAATGTACCGTTTTCTTTTTCAAATACTCAATTTATTTTTGAACCTCATCTATATATCTAACTGAATAATTTTTATATAATACAGGATTTAAAGTTGAGTAAACTGAACACAATTGTTATTAATTTCTATTATTTCAAGAAGAAAAAAAAGTCTAAAATTTAAGAAAAAAATTGCAATTGCACTCAGAATAATAAATTTTTATGATGTTTGTTTTTTTCGTACATATTAAATTATGTTATTCGTAAAACATAAATTTTAATAATTTTTTACATATAAAGAATATATATAAGTATATACATCATCTAGGCATGTTCTCCTTTTAGAATTTTTATTATTTATAATTTAATGTTTCATTATCGGTGTTTGAAAACATTTATAATTAAAAATTTATTTGTTTCGGTATATGTGTATATAAGAGTACATGTTGATTTAGTTTTATAAGTGATAAAAATGTAAATATTGCATTTTAAACCAATATTTATAAATTTTTAATAAGCACAAGAATTTTGTATTAAACTGCGTGTGCTTAAAGAGCAAGTTATGTGATCTTTTTCAATTCCTTCTATTAACTCACACTTTCCCTATATATATCTTGTTCAAATTTTCAATCGTTAATAAAATACTTTTTATTCATCCACTCAAGTTCAAATACACTTTTTTTAACTTTTAGTGATTAAAACTTGAATTAGTTTAACTTGATGTTAATACAGTTTTTTTCAAATATTAATTCAGTAATTAAATTTAATTAAGTTTATTTTTTTTAAGATTTAAGTTGCATATATCTACCAATAGATGGCGCCAGATAGACTTAAAAAAATGAATGAAAATGATTTATAAAGGACTTTCTGCAATATAGTGAATAAGAAGTAGGAATTGACTTAACATTTTTTTTTATATTACTTGTTATTACGCAATTTATATCAAAAATAATATTTTTATGCAATTTTTACTCACTTATACGCTACTAATCCAAAGTCAAAGTTCAGAAAAAAAATTCACAATATGAGAAAAAAATGAACAATTTGTATAAATAATAAATTATTCACCAAGAAATGATGAATGGTACTTCTATATGAAATTTAAAATTTTTCATTTATTAATCAAGATTTTTTTTTTTCCTGCCAAATTATATTTCTACCAACTGTTCGGTAGAGAGGTACACATGATATTTTCTAAATCGATTCATAAGCAATATTTAGAATAATTGGGTTAGTAGAAAATATAAACTGTTTATTTAAAAAGCAATCTAATAAATTAAATAACTTCTTACTTGAAATGTTTTTCTTAGTAAAAATTTTTAAATTAAAATACATTATTTATCAAATTAAAATACGACAACTATATGATTCATTTAATACGAATAAATAAAAAGATGCCATAGTTATTAATTTATTTAGTTAACAAATATATTACATTCATTTTTTATTTTTGTTATACAAATGGCAGATGAAAATTGTTTTTAAATAATAAATAAAATTCAGGAGAATAAATACTAACAGAACAAATTAATACTAATAAAATAATTACGAAAACTATTGAGGCATTTGGATTTAAAATTATTGATAATTAATTTGCCTCATAAATGTTAAAAAATTTGTTATTAGAATAATATCTTTAAATAAAAAATGTTAACTTTTAAATATACCTTTAAAATTTCATTTGGATACAATATTTTATGTTTTCTTAATAATACGAAGTAATGTATTTACGTATGGAATGTTCTAATATTAATTTTTAACACTGAGTAGGGTTACAGGGATAGTTTTTTTATGATTTTTTATGCATGAAAGAATCAAACATTCTGGGTTTAATGATTATAATTGTTTTTCAAGAATCATTCAGAATGATAAAAGTATAGCACATTCATTATATTAGGTTTAAAACTTGATCGTTTATTTTCTTTAGAGCATTATTTTATCATTTTATCATCATTATTCATTAAACATCATTATTTATCATATTATTCCTTCAATATATAGTTATAAATTTTGATCGTTTTTTTTCCTATATAGCATTATTTTATCATCATTATTCATTATTCATTTATTGTCATTATTCATTCAATACATTAGTTATCTTATAGCATTATAGGCAGCGTTTTTCTTTATAGCTTAGCATCATTTTATCATCATTATTCATTATTTTATCATTATATCATTATTTTAGCATTATTTTGAGCAGCAATTAAAAACTATTTGAAAATCATTAGATCTTTTTTCTAAACGTATTTTTATATTAATATTTAAATGTTCAGAATATATAAAAATCGTATTACAATATTACTTTCACGTAAACACTTTCAAACTGTTATATAAAAATCCATTTTTATAGGTATTTTTTTTTTTTTTGTTTATTCAAAATATTTTACATGCGTTTAACAAAATCCAGTTTTAGTTACTTTGAAATTTTAATACAGGTTTTTAAATTTTAATATTAAAAAATATATAAGGAACATAACCATAATATTCAAGTTTGATTTGGCAATTTTTAGTCAACTTTTAAATAATTATGAATTTAAATATAAGTAAATATGAAAACATTAAACCACACGTAATCAAACACACAAAATTCTTAAAAATTATTATTATTTATTGCATGATATTACTAAAAATAAACAAATTAGTTAAAAACATATTTTTAACTCTAAAATGTCAATAAACAATTATAAGATAAAAATACTAAATTTAAAAAAAAAAATTTATAGGATTACCTAAGCAATACAATATTAAGAAAATAGTTTTGTATAAATACATTTTTTTAAAAATTATAATAAATATATAAATTATAATATTTTAAATTTTTTTTAATAATAAAATTAATTTTTTTTTTAAATATACTAAATAATTCAGGATTATGAGACAAATTCTATAATCATATAATTGTTATTATATTCTGTCTATATAGAAAATAATATTGTGAAAATAAAATATTTAAATGCAATATAGTTAAAAAATTTATAGAATGCTATATAAATTACTATATTAACATTATTTAAAAACGAAATAAATTCTATTTCAAATGCATTTTTTTTTAAATATACAAAATAATTCTGGAATATGAGACAAATTTTACAATGAACGTCCTACAGTGAAATAAGAGAAATTGTTTTAAATAATTTTCAATGAATATAATAAGAAAACAATAATACTTTATTGTAAGTAGAATATAATAGTAAGTAAAAAAAAAACAACAACTTTGAAATGAATAAAATTTAAAATTCCAAAATGAAAAAAAGTTCTAAAATTCCAAAATGAAAAAGTTCTAAAATTTCAAAATTCTAAAATTAAAATTCTAAAAATGAATGTCCAACAGTGAAATAGGAGAAAAGCTAAATTTCTAACTTATCTAATCTAGTGGAATAGCCATCAGTGAAAGTTGCTTACCGTTGCAAACGATATTGAGACGAAAAAATTACAGGTCTCACCAGTGGCAACACACAGAATGACAGTTCTTGTCCTGTGAGAAGTTCTTAAGTCGCATTGGGAAGACGGAAAAAGCAAATTAAACTGTCGACCGTACGGGGATAACGAGG
This sequence comes from Caerostris extrusa, assembly GCA_021605095.1. Classification (NCBI taxonomy): domain Eukaryota; kingdom Metazoa; phylum Arthropoda; class Arachnida; order Araneae; family Araneidae; genus Caerostris; species Caerostris extrusa. Next base: position 47,612 of record BPLR01019369.1, read on the forward strand.
AACTTTCTCTGTCTTTATTTTTTTCTTTCTTTCTTTTTCCCCTATCGTCCAATCACAGCCAGATCATGATCCGCTGCACCAAGATTACTTCCAGTGACAGTTAAAGTTACCCGTTTTTCCTTTCTACGAGGATACTTCTTTAACAGCTTTCACTTAATGTGGAAGATTTTTCGTTTAGAACGACAGGAAGTTTCCGACAAGTTTTTCGTTTTTCGGAAATGTCATTTTTTTTTTTTTTTTTTTTTAAGTACTTTAAAGTGATAAAAGGAAGTGGAATTTGCTTTATTTATTTTGTTGTTGTTGTTCGATGTGGAAAAGAGAATTGTGTTTTGGTCATTAAATAGCCATATTTCAATTTTCGTTTGAGGAAAGGATTTGGATCGGAAATATGCATGAGTTTAAATACCGGAAATACACTGTTGCCAATCTGCCATTTTCATAGATTTGGCCAATTTATGTGGCTGATTTAAGATAACTGTAAAATATTTGTTTCCTTAAAAAGTAATTTGTTTAATTAACGAAACGTAAGAAAAATGACGTGTTTATGAACTTATATAAATAAGCATAGACTTGTTTTAAATTTAAACATTTGTTAACCTTGCCGTAAAAGGCAAGACTTTACAGTTCCGAAATACTGTATTTAAATTAGTTATTACATCAGGGTTACTAAAATCTTGACTTGATGGCTAATTGGCTAGCGCTCTGGCCTTTGGTATCACATGCTTAAGGTTCGTATCGTGGCAGTGTTATGGATGTTTGTTAGTGGTTCGGAATCCACGTTAAACTGTAGGTCCCGGTCTAAGTAGTCCAAAGTATGCACAAAATGACCATAGAGCTACAAACAAAATCTAGTTATAATAAGTTAACACATCGCTGGTTCGATTTGAATACCTTTGTTGTTGTTGTCATATCCCCTGAAGAGTACAAGAAAATCAAATGGTGCTCCAGAATAATATTGGCTATATTGATTGCCAGCTCGGAATATAAATCATCTCCCGAGGGATGGTCCAGACAATGCATGGCGGCTGAAACAGCTGGGCAATCCAAGACAGGATGAGGAGTAAGCTCGACATCAGGTCAATCTAATTAGTCTAAAGTACCTCAGAGCGACGCAGAGCGACAAAACCAAAACCTTGACCTCATATGGTCCGTCTTTGCTTTTCTACATTATCATACTTTCAGCTTTATTTAAAGATATATATTTACTTTAGTTTAAATATTTTGATGAAATATGAAAATGAAACTTGATTGAGATTTAGGTTTAATAAAAAAATAAACATTTAAATATTAAAAAATATAGCTTATTGTCTGTTTTCTGTTTAGTTACACATTATACTATGAACTTTTGCCAATAATATTGTAACCTGGATGTAGGATCTGTATTTGCAATTACTTTTTACAATAATTATTGCCAAATATATGTTCATTTTGAAAACCTTGGCCGTATATGGTACGCTATTACTTTTTTAAAATATTAGAGTAGTTTTTTTCGCCTTATCATACATCAACTTTATTTAAAAATAATATATGTTATTTTAATTTAAAAATTTTGAGTTTTTGTTAAATAAAAATGAAACTTGATTCAAATTTAATTTATTAAAAGAATAAACATTTAAATATTGAAAGAAATCTATTTTGTTGCCTGTGTTCTAATTAGTTGCACATTAAATGAATTTTTATTAATTATATTTTAACCTAGATGTAGGATCTCTATTTATAATTTGTTTTTACGATTATTATTACCAAAAATGTGTTCTGCTTTGAAATTGCGCAAACAAAATAGATGATGTTGTTGTAAAGTAATACATTGAAATGCGCATACCTGCTTAGTCTGCCATGTATTTTCGAATAAACATTTTTAGATCTGAATGTTAGACAAAAAATGAACTAATGAAAATAATGTAACTAGTGAGTTTTGTATTTGGTTACTACAAAATTGCTTAATTAAGATTAATTTAAAATGCTTATTAAATTAACTTAATAACAAGTTCTGTGTGGATAAAAGGCGACTAAAATGGGTACCCAGTGCCCGGGGGATATAACCGGGTGGGGTATAGTCAGACCTTTGGGTGCCCCATGTCTATACCTTTGGGCATACCATGAGTTCATATAGCCTATGCCCTATACCATGTCTATACCCTATACCTTTGGGTGCCCCATGTCTTTGTGCCGGTCAAGGACGAGGACAAAAAGAAGTTGCATTTTTTACCTTTTTTATCATGACTCGTCGGTTTAAGGAGCACATGAGTTCATATAGTCTATGGCTATTCTGGTCTAGATGTTGTTGTCTGCCAAGTGGGATAAGAAATAACAACAATACAAATTTCCACAAGCATTAAAATTTCTTACAATTTATTGTATACTATGCAATCATTTGCTATTTTCTACATTGGCACTCTAATATTTATATCATTGTTAAATTTGTAATAATAATACTGAACTTCTTTCCTAATATTCATATTATTTTCGGGACTCTGACAAGCGAAGAACCTCTGAACTCCGAAACCTTGAAAAAGACAGTTGAAAAACTATTCAAATATAGGTAGAGAAGTCTTATGATGAATGTTTTAGGTTTAAAAAGTCTCTCCATTTAATTAGAGGTATAAGATACTCTAGGGTTTATTTGTTCTGTATTGCGATGGCAACAAACTAGGTATATTGTCAATGAGGGGCATTTAACATTCATTCTATCATCAAACCTAATGAACTGTAAATAATGCAGAATCTGATACTTACTTGATATATCAGAGCCGAAATACTTCTGGTCAAGTATATATATCAAAAATAGGATATATTCTTTTATCCTATTTCAAGATGATAAAGATAGTATGTTGTTCTTAATGAAGAAGAACATGCTATCTCTATCTACTTTTTTTATATAAAAAGTAAACCTTACGAAACGATTAAAATAATAATAGTTCATTAAAAAAATAAAGATCACTTGAATATCCCCCAAAAAAAAAAAACTCCAATGGGGATCTACGGGTGTAATATAATAAATGGGGCCTGATGGACGAATGACTACCTCTCTGGTCTTCGGTGTCACGGATATTTGTAGAGATTCGGAATCCACTTTAAACCGTAGGTCCCGATCTAGTATGTCTGTAGAGAGTTGGGCGTAAGGCTGACAACCTACGCTGTAAAAAGAAACCATCTCCTGTCTCGAAATCTACCGGTAGGCAGACGATCATGGCCCACCATGGGACTGTCGCACTAATGAAAAAAGAAGAAGAAGACGACTATAATAAATATTCAATTTGTATTGTATCGCCGATTATGTATTATTGATTATATTTTTGGAGATTACACTTCTGCTTGAATATAGTGGGTTCAAGCCGGTGAGCAAGAGGGCAAAAGTTCTATTCTCAATAGCACGAAAACGATAGCAACTGTTTTGAAAATGAATTGATTTGGCAGTGATTGCGAAAGTATGTCTCATATCGACGATTGGAATTTAGAATGGCAGGTAATTATTTTATTTCTGAAAGACTTCCCGGAAAGTCTCTACAACTTCCATTCCTTGTTATGTGATGTAATTTATGAGTTCCTATTTCCACCACAATGATTCCTGAGTGATCTGATATAATCTTGTCGTTTCAGCATTAAAAAATGCAATTTTAGGATTATCACACTAATCATAAATATGAAACAAGGCTTTGTAGTGCAATTTATGCACTTTTTTAACTTGTTTTATCACGATTTATTGCAACGTAATTTACTAGTTGTTGTTGCGAAATATATAAGAAAAGAAATAAGCCCGACTCGTGGCACGGCGGCAAGGTGCGCCGCTGGTGAGCGTTAGGGTTGAGGTTCAATCCCGTCTTGCCTCGTGAGTCGGACTATCTGGTGGGAGTTTTCCAGGTTTTCTCCCATAAGGTACTGCTCTCCCGGAAGGTACTGCTCTCCTTGTTCAGTGACACGGAGCCAAGCCAGACTTCTATCTACTGGTGCTTCAACACAAAGAAGCCGTCCTTCCTCCCATGAGACTACGCAGGTTCATGGACTTGGTCCAGATGTTGCTGTCGATCAAGTTGGATAAGAAACAACTACAGAAATATATAAATAGATTGGCTACTGTTTATTTAGGAATATATTCATTGAGTTTTTTCCCCCTCAGTATAGTAGGAAAATATTAATGTTTTTTTTCAATAACAGAAGATGTAGATATTTTTTTCTAATGCAGCTGGCACACACTTAGACAGCTGTCTTGGATGCCTTAAAGCAAGCGCTGCACAGACGTTACTCACTTTGCATTACCCAGGGGGCTCGGGAAGATAAGCCTCGGACGCAGATTAACAATGCCCCCGCAACCCTCTACGTTCATATCAGACCGGGACATACGGTTTAAAGATGATTCGAACCACTACAAACATCCATGGCATCGCCGGGGCTCGAACCCGAACTAGCCACTCGGCCATTCAGGCCCCGAAGATGTGGATATTACATTGGGAATATTTATGATGGAACGAGATGTAACCTATAAAAATAGACAACGAATGTCTGACAAAATTCTAACAGCTTATTGATGTACTATCAATAAGCTGTTAGAATTTTGTCAGACATTTGTTTGATCAATTCATGAACGCATAGATAATGTTTAAAACGGTTATTAAGTTTCTTAAAGTATCCTAATGCATTCATATTTAAATAAGGTTATCTGCTAAAGCTTTTTGTATTCGAATTCAGCAATTGCAGATTCAGCATTACTCAGGATGTACCAGCAAGAGACCTACTACACTGCACATGCATTGTGCCACAGCAATTTTGAATGAAAACAGGATGGCATTTGGGGATTCATGCCTTCTCAAGTCTAACTGATAGATATTCCGCCATATAAATTTATCTTAGGAGATGTGGAAAATTTCATCTCAGCATTACTTGTTGAGAACACTTGGCTTAAGAAAACTAACGCGCTATTTACCAAGCTTTAAAATATAGAAACGGAAAAAAATATACTTCGTTAAGAAAAGTAACCTGTAATCTCAATCAATTCAGTTGGGCCCTCCATACTTTACAGTAAATCTTAAGTTTTTGTTTTGCAGAGCTGTATTTCAAGTACTGGTTTGTACTCTATGATTAACATCCAACACAAAAGAGTTACATTTCATTTCGTCTACAAAGATTACACTATTACAAAAATTCTATGAGCGGCTTCAAATAAACTTTAGAAAATATTGGTCTAGCACAGGGGTGCAACCCAAATGATCTTGGGGCCACTTTGGAAATCCATCGTAACTCCGCGTCCCGCATATAAAATTATATATCCCCATATAAGATTTAGATACACTTTAGACATTCGTATATTCATATTACAACCTGTTATATTAAATGTTCCAAGATGCGTGGTAATAATAATGAGTTCGCATAATATAATTTAATTATTCTGTGAACTCATATATAAACCTGACAATACCTGTCACATATTCGCAATAATATTATTTTAAATCAAACTTAATTTTTTCTCATAATTTCGACAGTTAATTTTTGAATATATGGATGCACACATAATGTATTTTTTTAATACATTGGTTTTCACTACTTTGGCCATTATAAAATAAATATATTTTGTAAAAGTGTGAAAAATCTAACTGGCCGGAAAAAAAAAAATTTCACCGATTCAAAAACCAGCCGGCCGCGGTTTGGCCATGCCTGGTAGATTTGTTTTGGTAAAAAGTAGGGCTTTTCTTTTAAGTACTCTGAATTAAAATTTATTTTTACTTAAGATATTTTTGTACAGTTTCAGGATTTGATGATTTCTCGAAAATTCTTTCACTTTCCAAAATCAATTTGGCTGCGCTTGTTCTAAAATGAATATGGATTTCTTTCATAATACTCAATACACATTTTGTACACGGTAATCTTCATGTTCCCCTAAAATTCCTTGGACATCCTAATCTTGGATTGTTTTTAACATTATTTAAATTCCTGAATCTAGATAAAGCGATATACATGGTAAACTTCTTGAGTATCAAGATTTCTACTTTACTAAGAGTTGGCATTCCATTCTCCAATTACTCATTACTAGGTTTCGCTGTAAGTTTGTTGTTATACATTTGTAGAAATCTACAGAGCCTGCAAACTGCTAGCTTTGAAATTCACACTTGACTAATCAATTTTGACATAACTTAGTTAATTAACCATTTTCAAGGCCCATCCAGGAGCCTCAGAGTGATATGACGCATCCCCAAAAGATTCTTTTGGTGAGTATTGAAAGGAATATTCATTATGAGCTATTAGGGTACAAGCAAAAAGTAACCTTTGAAGCTGTCTGTTAGAAGCTAAAAACGCCAAAAGTTTTTTGAAAGAAAAACTTTTTTTCGTTGATAAATAGAAAGAGAGGGATCCTGCAATGTGATCATATAAAAACTAAACGAGTCACTCTTAACCATTATTCACGTTAGCCCTTGACGAAAACTTAGTTTCTCTTGATAGTTATTCAAGCCCTATCAAGGAACGTCAGAATGGTCTGCATCCCAAGAAGATTCTGTTGATGAGATATGAAAGGAATTATTCATTATGATTTATTAGGGAACAATCAAACAATATCCTCTGGAACTATCTGCCTGAAGCTAAAGCGCCAAAAGTTTTTTTGAAAGAGAAACGCTCTTCGTTGGTAAACATAAAAAGTAAACCTGCATTATGATAATGCCAAAAGCCAAACTAATCGCATTTGACCATTGTTCACACTAGTCACATTTGACGAAACTTAGTTCCTCTTGATTATTATTCAAGCCCGGTCCAAGAATGTCGGAATGTTCTGCATCCCAAAAAGATTCTTTTGGTGAGATATGACAAGAATTATTCATTATGATTTATTAGGGAACAATCAAACAATATCCTCTGAAACTATCTGCCAGAAGCCAAAACGTCAAAAGCCTTTTCGAAATAGAAACGCTGTTTGTGGATAAGCAGAAAAAGAGTGACCAAGATAGCAATGTGATAATGTCAGAAACAAACTAGTTATTTTTTTATTATCATTATTCACACTAGTCATTCTTGATTGTTATTCAAGCCCTATCCTGGAACGTCGGAAGTGTTTGCATCTAAGAATGTTTTTCGGTAAGATATGAAAGGAGTTAGCATCATTATGATTTATTAGGGGACAATCAAACAATATCCTCTGGAACTATCTGCATTAATCGTTAAAACGCCAAAAGCTTTTTTTGAAAGAGAAATGCTCTTCGTTGATACATAAAAGGGACCAATAGAGCAATGTGATAATGTCAAAAAACTAACTAGTTATTCTTGACCATAATGCACATTAGACCCTCTTGATTGTTATTCAAAAAGCTACCCAATAGCAAAGGAAGGGTTTGCATCCCAAAAATGTTCTTTTGGTGGCCTATTAGGGAGTAATCAAGCAATAGTTATTGAAGTTAAGACACTAAAAAACATTCTTTGTTGATAAACAGAAAAAGGATGACTAACAGAGCCATGTGATAATGCAAAAAAAAAAAAAAAAACTAGTTATACTTGACCATTATTCACATTATTCACCCTTGACGGATCTTAGGGTTTGCATTCCAAGATTCTTTTGGTGATATATGAAAGGAATTATTCATTATGAGCTATTAGGGGGAAATCAAACAATAGCTTGCTGAAGCTATCTGTTATAAGTTAAAACGTTCAAAAGTTATTTTGAAAGAAAAAAATTTTATCGTTGATAAATAGAACGAGAGTGATCATATCAAAAACCAACCGAATCACTCTTAACCATTATTCACGCTAGCCACCCTTGACGGAAGTTTAGTCCCTCTTGATTGTTATTCATGCCCTATTCAGGAGCATAGGGATGGTTTGCAATCCAAGAAGATTATTTTAGTGAGATATGAAAGGAGTCATTTATTATGAGTTAGGGGGCAATCAAACAATAGTAGCTGAAGCTATCTGTTAGAAGCTAAAACGCTCAAAAGCTATTTGGAAAGAAAAAGCGTTTTTCTTTGATAAATAGAATAAGAGTCAGCCTGAAGCATGGTGGTTAGGTTGACTTCCAAAGAAGATATTTGAAAGGATGATAGATTCTTTTCCCAAGGCTGAAAAAAATGAATTTTGTTAAAAGAGTATCGAAAAGTTGATGGGAAAATGTTATTGAAAAGAATTGTGATGATTAATTAAATATATTTTTAGCTAAGCTTTTAGCTTTATTTTAACTCAGAAAACGAAGAGAATTTTCGTTATAACTTCATATAACAATGCAATATATGAAGATGATGGTGTCGTCTTAGTAAAATTCTCCAAATTGGTGTAAAGGTATACTTAAGAAGTCCGATAGCTATTTTCTAAGTTAATCCTACTTAGAATTTAATGAAGCATGAATAAATGAGTTTATGTGGATTGAATATCAAGTATCGTTATAAATAAAAAGCATTTGGATATTTTATTTTAATGCTATTCTACTTTTCTTTTTCCGCTAAAATGATTTTTTTTAGAATCCAGATGCTACAAACTTCATTTGCCTTGAGGCGTTAAATAAAAATTTGTATTCTGCTAAAATGGTTTTATTTTAAATGGTTATATAAAAGTTCAAAAATTCTTGATTTTCTTTTCGTTAAAGGCAAGTAGTTATTTTATATGATTTTTAAACTCTATTTTCCAAAAATCATTTTATTTATTTATCACATATCTGTATTTTAAATTAATATGGATCGTATAAGTGCCTGATGAGAGTTTTGTGGGCTTCCTCTTAAAATGCAAGACAATTAATTCTGAAATCTTACTGTCAAGCATAAAGCATGGTCATAAAGTGTTCATTGCATATGATGTAGAATATGAAATTTCGAGGTGAAAAAATCCGTCTGAAAATATTTCGCGTACATCATATTATAAAGTTTATAAATTGAAAATTAAAACATCAAAATTTCTCAAATGCAAATGAGAATTGAGTTTGTTTAAAGTCATAGAAAAGACGACAAAAATTCTAGTCACAATTAATTTCACTCGAATTTCTGATGAATAGGAAAAATGATGCGAATTTATGTCACAGTCTACAAGAAAACGAATAATATAATTTGCTGTCGTAAAAGCAGTACCAAAAGCAGCTTCAGTTTCATGTATTCAAAGCTGACTAGTTGAATCTGTTCATTCACATTCATATGATCTGAACTAAATTTTATACTAATCATTTGTCATTCTTGTGGAAGACATGAATCTCATTCAAAATGCTAACCGGATAGTTTTAAAAGCCACTTTTAACTTAAGGTCAATCGCTTCGATGCTTATTCTGTCTTAGACTGATATCGCAGATATAAGCCCACTGAAAGTTTATATCTACATTATTATACACTGATTAAATATTTATGTTAGTTCTTTTAACAGAGTCAAAACCTTTAGTCAAGTCTTTAGCTCGCTAGCAATTGGGACTAATTAATAATTTCTAATAGCAAACATAATTTTACCTCCTTTAGTTGATTTCCTGAGTTTAGGTTCATTAAAGGCCTTTCACCCTGCATTTTGTATATATTATCTTTTTTTTTGTGTCTTTTCATTATTGATCTTTATATCTTTTTTAGTACATTTTTTGTGTCGTTTAATATTTTTTTATTTATATTATGTATATTAGATGGAAAACAATGTAACAAATTACAAACCTTTCCTGTATGTCTTTAGCTTTTGCATTCTGTGTTACTTGTAAATGCTTGAAAAATGAATATTATTTTGGACAATTCTTTCCCGGTTTATAATTTTTCTTTTCACGCAAACATTGTTTTATTATCCATTATCAATCATTTTAAAGAATAAGGAATACAAATATTTTTATTAAAAAAGGTGCCTTTGTTTTAAAATTGAATTGATCTTTTAAAATATAAATTATTTACAAAAGAGGGATCTATTTAAATTTTTCAGTGTAACACTTATGGAGGAAGGAAGCTACAGAAAATATTTTTGTATTTTATTTAAATGTATTTCTATGGAAAAGTAGGTGCAACAATTTTATTGCTTAATTCCAAACATGGCCCAACTGTCGAAGTTGCTGCCTATCATTCAGGAAGATAGGAATTCCACTAATTTAGTGGTGCAAGCTATAGTCACTGCATTAAAAAACAAGCAGAATCGGATGGAATGTCGTGAGATAGAATGTCGGTGATGAACAACAAATGAATATTTCAATTATATCATCAATACGATTTACAATTGTAAGACAATTAGTCATTCTAAAAGCAAAGTTCACGTATTTAAGCTGTATGAGCATTAGCGATGGAATAAAGATGTCAACAGCTTAGAGACGTCATAAACCATCTTGTGCGAATACATAAAAAAGAGCATTTGAGAAAAAAATAATTTCGACTTACATAAATTAAAGAATTGTGTAAGAGCTTGCAAATTAAGGGCTATTTCTGAAATTAACATTTTAATATATCTCTACATATTTGTACAGAATTCTTCACTAAAATCTGTGCATAAATGAAAATTTTTTATGTAAATATTTGATTAACACACGCGAAGAGGAAAAATTAATATGACATAAAAATTCCAGAAAATTTATCAAAAAGGCATTCCTCGTCTTTTTAAGCATCGACTATGATCTTTGACACAATGTTACCTTTCCTAAGGATCAACTTTGATCCTTGAAAGATGTTACCCTTCCTAACCATCGTCTTTTTCCTTGACATATTGTTACCCTTTCTAAAGACCAACTTATTCTTGACACAATGTTATCCATTCTAAGGATCATATTTGGTCTTAGACACAATTTTACCCCTCCTAAGCATCGATTTTAATCCTTGACCCAATGTTACCCTAAGTATCAACATTGATCCTTGACCCAATGTTATCCTAAGTATCGACATTGATCCTTGACCCAATGTTACCTTTTCTAAGTATCGACTTTGTTCCTTGACATATTTTTACCCTTTCTAAAGATGAACTTTTGCTTGACATAATTTTATGCTTTCTAAAGATCAAATTTGGTCTTAGACACAATATTACCCTTTTTAAGGATCTACTTTGATCCTTGACACAATGTTACCCTTTTTAAGGATCTACTTTGATCCTTGTTACCCTTCCTACAGATCTTTTCACGTACTAGGCACCTAAGTTGGGCTTCCACCGAATGGTAAAATTTCTCATCATAGAATAGCAGCAAGTCGGAGATGCACAAATTTTCTGTTTAGTTGGCGTTTTATGAAAAGAGATTATAGTAACCGGTGGAAACTTACCTTCAAAGTGTCAAGGATGTTTAAAGATTGTTTTTTCTGTCTCTTAAGTAAAGTTGCATTTTAATAGATTCAAGCGACACATGCAATTAGAATTACTGCTCCTGCGTTGGAGCAAAAAATATTAATTGTTTACAATTTTAAGGAAGTACTTTTATTTTTGCAATGCAAGGATATTATCTTTAACTTATTCAATGGCTTAAACGAAACGCAGAGACGGTTACACAGTTTTTTGAGCCTAAAATGGTTCCCTGATCTTTGAAGAAAATTTTCTGGGTGAGAATTTTCACACTTTTCTTTCTCATCGGAAAACATCTAAACCTGTAAATAACTCAAATAAAGGTAGTACGCAGAGAAAATAATTATAAAGCTAAGAGTTTGTTCCTCTGTACACGTCTTTTATTTTTTCTTTTTTTTGGATATCGGAATGGTTACTATTTTTTCAATTCCTTCTATTAGCTCACACTCTCCCTATATATATCTTGTTCAAATTTTCAATCGATCATAAAATACTTTTGTATTCATCCACTCCAAGTTCAAATGCATTTTTTGAACTCGTAGTGGATGACATCTGATGTTAATGCAGTTTTTTCAAATATTAATTCAGTAATTAAATTTAATGCATTAATTTTAGTTTTTTTTTTAGATTTAAGTTGCATATATCTACCAATAGATGACGTCAGATAAACTTAAAAAAATAAATGAAAATTATTTATAAAGGACTTTCTGTAATATAGTGAAAAAAAGTAGGAATTGACATTAATTTTTTTTTTTTTTTTTGTATTACTTGTTTAGATATTTTTGTAATTTGTTGTTTTAAGCTATTCCTTTTTTTATACATTTTTTAGCAATATAAAGTTACAAGCAATGAGGAATGAGATAAAAAAACAATGCTCAAACACCTTTGATATATTAAAGGAGACATGGGTGAAAGCAGAGTTTAAATAGTTAGAATTCAAAAGAATGTCGAAATAAGTTTTCAACAGCGTTTCGGGTGAAAGAAGAGTTTTGATGGAGCCGTCATTCACACTGAGTATCCACTGAGCAGGGGTGATTAGAGAGTTTTTGCATACCGTATTTTCTCCCTAGCGCTCATGCTCATAGGAAATTGCGCATGCGTATCTGTAATAATGTTTCCTATGAGCATGCGTGCTAGGAAGGAAAAAAAAACCGTATTATAAAAATACGGTATGCAAAAACTCTCTATTATATGATCAGAGTGGCGTAATTGGACAACTTTGCGACTGCTGAAGAAATTAAAATAAAAATTTCTCTTTAAAAAATCTCATTGTCATTGCGAATTAATTATTTATTACGTATTAAAATCATCAACGTATTATAAATTTCTATATAGATATCTTTACATCAACACAAAAGCTAAAAGGAGAACTGACAAGGAGGGAAATATATGATAAAATCATCCTAATATTCTCAATGCAAAAATTCTGAAGTGCCTCATCCTATTCAGGCTGCTCCAAAAAGGAAGACATTGTTCGAAAAGTGTTAATAAGCTGCAACAACGAAATTGAAAATCATTTAAGAAACATGAGAATCAAATTGTTGAACGACAAAAATTACATTGCTAGATGAAAAATGATAAAAATTTAAATAAATATATGATAGCAGGGTAGTAAAATACACTCAAGAGCCAAAACATTATGACCACCTGTCAATAGCGAGTTGGCCCACCTTTGGCGCAACACAGCTTCAACCCGCCTTGGCATGGATTAATACCACCACTTAATGCCAGTTAAATATCAGTTAAATACCACTTTCCATCCTGATCACGTGCCTTCCACGTCATCCAGGTGAGTTCATTGCAAAATGTAGGGGTGGTCATAATGTTTTGGCTCTTGAGTGTATGTTGTCTAGGAAATTCATAAAACCCGAAAGAAATTAATAAGGCCAAAAAAAAAAATATTTATATATTCCTGAAGATGCCTTTATCAATGAATACTGCCATAATATTCGCAGTTCCTCAGGATATTATGAAACATGTTATTTCTACACGCTGGATGACTGGATCTAAGGTAAAGAAACACCTAGCAATGTATTCTGATAACACGGAATATCGTTCAATTACTTCTATGACATCGCATATTTATTTAAATTTTTATGTTCTTTGTTGATATGCCAATGTATTTTTTGCCGTTCAAAAATTTGATTCTAGTAATCGTTAAAGGATTTTCAATTTTGCTGCTGCAGCTTGTTCACAATTCTGATTTCGAACAATGTCGTTTTTTTTTGGAGAGGCCTGAATTTGAGGCACTTTTGCATTGTGAATATAATGATGATTTTGCTATACAATTTGCATATAGCGAATATCAATACTAATTTTCTCGCTCAAAATGTTTCTAGTTCACTCTCTGTTTGTTCTCCTTTGGCTTTTGTGTCGATGTATTACGTTCCTTAGATATCTATAGCTATATCCATATATATCTATAATTATTTATATCTATCTATAGATAGATAGGGTTATGTTATTGTCCTATTAACGTATATTGTAAAGCATTGCACTACAAATTTAAACGTAAGAATATTAAATGGAATCCCTGTAGAATCTCAGCATAAGGCCTTAATAGACAAACAAGTAATATATAAAAATTTTTTTAAAGTCAATTCCTACTTTTTTTACTATATTGCAGTAAGTCCTTTATAAATACTTTTCATTCAGTTTTTAGTTTATCTGACGCCATCTATTGGTAGATATATGCAACTTAAATCTAAAAAAACTAAAATTAATGCATTAAATTTAATTACTGAATTAATATTTGAAAAACTGTATTAACATCAAGTATCATCCACTACAAGTTCAAAAAAAAATGCATTTGAAGCTAAGTGGATGAATAAAAAGTATTTTATTAACGATTGAAAATTTGAACAAGATATATATAGGGAGAGATATATATAGGGAACTAATAGAAGGAATTGAAAGAATTAACTTTAAGATGAGTATGGCTTCCACCTAACCAAAACAACAATCATATAATATTTTTTAACCTCATTTTTAGATTTTCTATTTACATAACCCAAGCCCATTTTAGATTTTCCATCACAAATTGTCTAACTTCGAAAGGGTTACTCTTGCGTATAAATAGTTATTTTATTTATAGTGTTTATACGTATACTATTTTGTTGGGAAACAAAATAAGTATATAAAAATACATAAAAGAATGATTTCACATCTTCTAATTTTAAAATTTGCTTAATAGGTCTATAGGCAATAGGTACTCCGTAGGTGCATAACTAATTTATTTTTGTACAGTTAGAAAATGGAACTGTTTATAAGTGCTCTCTTTTACCCGATGGTTTTAATTATCCGATATATCTCTCTTCCCGTGAATGCTGCAATGTTGTGAATTAGTTATATTTTCATTTAGTTGCGTCAATAACAATACAATGTAAAGTTCTTGTTATTTTAATTTGATTATGAGAAAAGTTATGGGTCTATATTACTTGCAATAATATATATTGTTGAACATCAGTGAACCTCATGCATCTCTTATATAACACACGAACAACTCATCAATAAGTGATGATGGGAAGGCAGCACCTTCCGGAGGACTTTTAGGGATAACTATCCGCGTTTGCTTGTTATATGGGAGAAAACCTGGAAATATCCCCAGACAGCTTTAATATCGATGACAGGTGTTTTTATGCATTGCCACAATCACCATCTCGAGACTCCTCGTTTTTGAAAGTAGTGACTGCAATATTGCAGCCAGAGAATTCGAACCTCGGCCCTCCTGCAATCTAGTTGTACTAATGTACATTAAATGTTATTTTTTTTTTGTATATTTCGTGTTTTATGTATGTATGTCACAGACAACTTACAGACTGGCATAGCATTCTGAGAATAAAGGATAAAATCCTTTCCTAGGCAGCCTTACTGTCAATGCGAAGTGCTTTTTTACTCATGCGTCACAATCGCCATCGAGCCTATCTCCTCTGAAACAGTGATTGTAAAGAATGCCGTCTGCACATTAGCTATTCAATGTTGATGATGAGTTGTTCGTGAGATATATAAGAGATGCATGAGGTCCACTGATGTTCAACAATATATATTATTGCAAGTAATATAGACTCATAACTTTTTCATAATCAAATTAAAATAAAAAGAATTTTAAATTGCATTGTTATTGACGCAATTAAATGAAAATATAACTAATTCACAACATTGCAGCATTCACGGGAAGAGAGATATATCGGATAATTAAAATTATCGGGTAAAAGAGAACACTTATACGAAAATAAATTAATTATACACTTACGTAGTACCTTGGGCCGCAACGACCTTGAATTCTTCTCTTTTGTTTTCTGAAAGGAATGAGTCCTATTGCCTAAAAAACTATTAAGCAAATTTTGAAATTAGAAGATGTGAAATTTTTTATGTATTTTATATACTTATTTTGTTTCCCAACAAAATAGTATACGTATAAACACTATAAATAAAATAACTATTTATACGCAAGAGTAACACTTTCGAAGTTAGACAATTTGTGATGGAAAATCAAAAATGGGCTTGGGTTATGTAAATAGAAAATCTAAAAATGAGGTTAAAACATATTATATGATTGTTGTTTTGGTTAGGAGGAAGCCATACACATCTTAAAGTTAATTTTTTGTCAGTTTTTATTTTTTGTCAATTTTTGTCATTTTTTGTCCTTTTTATCCTTTATTCTCAGTTAGTTAATGTTCCATTCAAGGCACATTAGCTAACTGAGAATAAAGGATAAAAAAGGAATGATGTTCTTATTTTTTGTCAATTTTTTGCCATTTTTAATCCTTTATTCTCAGTTAGCTGATGTGCCATTCAAGGCACATTAGCTAACTGAGAATAAAGGATAAAAAAGGAATGATGTTGTTATTTTTTGTCAATTTTTTGCCATTTTTAATCCTTTATTCTCAGTTAGCTGATGTGCCATTCAAGGCACATTAGCTAACTGAGAATAAAGGATAAAAAAGGAATGATGTTGTTATTTTTGTAAATTTTTTTTTTTGTCCTTTTTTATCCTTTATTCTCAGTTAGCTAATGTTCCATTCAAGGCACATTAGCTAACTGAGAATAAAGGATAAAAAAGGAATGATGTTGTTATTTTTGTCAATTTTTTTTTGCCATTTTTAATCCTTTATTCTCAGTTAGCTGATGTGCCATTCAAGGCACATTAGCTAACTGAGAATAAAGGATAAAAAAGGAATGATGTTGTTATTTTTTGTCAATTTTTTGTCATTTTTAATCCTTTATTCTCAGTTAGCTAATGTGCCATTCAAGGCACAACAGACCTTAAAAAATTAAGGTTTTCTAGAAGATGTTTTATAATTAAAATGCCTTGTAAATAATAATAAAAATAATCGTAATCTTAATCTTAATAACCATTTTTATGATCTTAATCTTAATCGTATTAAAAATAGATTGAGGTGTTTAGTTTTTAAACACCTTGTTTTTTTTTTTTTTTTCTTTGGTCATTTTGTAGCAATAAACTCGTGACAGATGAAAAGTAAACTTTATTGTATATAGTTTTGAGGTTGATTGAAAAAAAAAGATAGAAATGTACATTTACGTAATAAATACATCATTATTTTCATATTCATTTCTTTTTATTGAAGATTATTTAATGAGAAATAAATTTGAATTTCAAAATAAAAATGAACTATATTTAGCAAATTACTGCTCTGAGTTTATTGATCCTACGATTAATTTCATATTTCTAAAAAAAAAAATAATAATTGATGGCTTGCGGAGAATGTTTACGCCATTTCCATATTTTGACTAACAAACTCATTGATACACTGTTGCCAAATTTTGATACTTAATCATAAAATAAAAAATGATTCCTCGTTCTCAAATATGATAATGATATGACTTCAACAAGCATATCATTAAAAAATATTTAACATAAAAAATGCTTCTATTTAAACACTCCATTAAATAATCGTTACATTAGATGTTCTAGCAAGGTGAAAATTAGAAGATTCTTAGAAAGAGTTAGGTTAAAAAAAAAAAAAAAAAAAAGGCGAAATCGTTATTTTTAAATTTCAATTCATGATTTGTAAATGAATCTACTTTTAATTCCCTTATTCCTCTCGATTTCTTTCCTCTTTTACTTTAATCGGCGATGAAAATAGTCTCTAAGAAATATCATAAGCATATTAGTTCCGCAAAATTTTTCATTTTTTTTTCCTCTTTTGACTACATTTTATGCACCACTGCCCTTCCGATACGAAGCCCTTCGTCTCCATGTTTACGTCCCATTACATGCGGAAGACCACTTTCATAAACAATAAATTATACTTGGTATAATTGTTTCCAAACAATTAGAATTTATTGAGGCATTTTCTTTTTTAATGAGAAATTGATCGGAAGTTTACTGGCGTCCCTGAAAGGAAGTTTTAAGAAAATCGATACATGTTTTGGTCTTTAAAAATTTTGGTTTTCTTTTTTTAAGGGTTTTCCTCCATTATTGTTTTAATCTTACTGGGCATAATTGAATGGTGCAACTTAGCACATTCCGTTCTTTTTTACTTTTTGTTTAGTGGCGGACAACATAGTAAAATTTCGTTTCAAGTTTATCATTATGCTAAGTTTTCAATTATTACCATGACATGAGTTCTGTGACATCCAAAATGTATGTGAAGGAAATAAGTATATTAAGTTATTATTTATAATCGATTAATCTTCCAAATAGGGGACTGATAGCTGAGTGACTAGCTCTCTGTGTCATGGGTTTGAGTTGCGGCCATGCCATAGATGTTCATAATGATTCGGAAACCACTTTGAACCGTAGGTCTCGGTCTAATATGTCTACTACTACTACTATACCACACCACATCACTGTGCCTAGAGCTGAGTTGTTGGTTGTTGCCTGTCTTCCTGTACTGTTTGGAAATGATGTGGATGAGAAGTCTGACCGGGTTCTGTGACGCTCTTACAGCCATATGAGACCGGGATCTACGGCTTCAAAAGTGGACTACAAACATTCATGGTAACGCCGGGACTCCAACCCGAAACCTGTGGTACCAAGCGCCAGAGAAAAAAAAATGGAAATGTAAGACTTTAAATTTTTTTTTTAAATATGATAAGAAGATTAATTAATTTTTTTTTTTCTGAAATGATAAAATTTAATTATTTTAGCTTGAATAATTTTAACTGGTGACTACTTGAAGGAGGAAAAGTAAGATCTGTAAAAGTTTATTTGTCTTTACAAAGGCAGACAGATAGCAGATTCAGTATTATACACGTTGAATCATGAAGGTTTGTTACACTGTCGCAGGGACCGAAGCTGCCTTGTGCATAGATTTCTAAGTCTAGAGTGCTTATTTCAAAACTGGACAAGCAATGTGGAACAGAAATGCTTCTAAAATTTGATATCACAATAAATAATTATGACAGAATATCCATCTTTTGTACACGAGGAGGAAGGGAGAATGATCTGAAACCTCTAGATGTCTCCCATGCATTCATGGGGGTGTTTGTAAAAAACTCTGGTATCACTACTTTCCCATATCATTCCCAAAATGCATTTCAGCTGGCAACACAAAGATGTGATTTATAATGATCTGAATAATTTTAAAAAATGGCTATTTGGAAGGGAGAAGTAAGGTCGGTAAATGGTTTATTTACCACTACTACGACAGATAGATAGAAGATTCAGCATTATACAAGTTGAATCAGGAAGGCTTGCTACACTGCCCCCAGAGTCGATGTTGTCTTGTGCTTGGTTTTTCTTATTTCAAAACTGGACAAGTATTGTGGAACTGAAATGTGTCTAGAATTCGATGATATCGCAATAAATCATTACGTCTGAATATCAATCCTTTGCACACGAGGAGGAGGGCAACAGGATCTGAATCATCTAGATGTCAGCCATGCACTCAATGGGGGTGTGTTGCAAAAAAAAACGTTGATAGCACTACTTCCCCACATCATTTCCACATTCATTTTAGCTGACAGCACAAAGATGTGGCAGTAGTGCATTGCACCCATATTTTATCACCACAATTTCGAACAAAATCTTGCTAAGGGTGGTATCTGGGCGTGCATTACCCGTTTCCCTTTGCAAGCCCATGGGATCGATCTATGGGCATATTGGTGCATAACCTGGCTAATCTCTTTCATAGATTTTCGGTTCAGCATTGGTTTCCGGTTTTATTCCAGCTTCCTTAGTCAGCTACCTATAAAGCTGCTCCAGGCTCTTATGATTATGATCAAGGTCAAATGCATTTGCATTTATTTTGATATACCACACTAAAAGTAAATGCACGCTTTATCAAAATGGCATACCATTTAACGTTTAAATAAATATCCACTAAGGAAGAAAACTTTTCGTTCCATTTAACACTGTCATTTAAATAGGTATTCAGTAAAGATGGAAAAATTGTCTTTCATTTAACATTTTTTTCTGTGAATAAATATTAATTAAAAAAAAAGAATATTTTGCTTTCCATTTAATACTTTTATTAAATAAATGTCCATTAAATAAGGTTAAAATTAATATTATTACAATTTATAATATTAATATTGATTAATATAATTTATTATATTATTATTATTATTAATATTACAATTTGTTATGCCAAATTAAAATTAAATACATGTTTTTATTAAAATGACATGCCATTTAATATTTAAATTTTTATATTAACATTTAAACATTTAACATTTAAATTTTAAGTACATTAAAAAGAAAATTTTTCGTTCTATTTAACACTGTCATTAAATAATATTCACTAAAAGAAAGAAAAATTGTCTTTCCATTTAGCATTTTTTAGTAAATAAATATTCAAAAAGGAATATTTTTGCTTTCCATTTAATACTTTTATTTAAATATGTAAATATCGTTTAAATAAGGTTAAATTAGTATTACAGTTTATAATATTAATATCAATTAATAAAATTAATATATTTTATAATATATTAATGAATTTAATTTATATTAATATTAACAATTTGATATGACACATTAAAAATAAATGCATGTTTTTCTCAAAATGGTATACCATTTAACATTTAAATAAATATTCCCTAAAAAAAAAAAATTTTTTTGTTCCATTTAAAAGTTTCATTTTAATAGGTAGTCACTAAAGAAAGAAAAATTGTTGTTCCATTTAGCATTTTTCTGCAAATAAACATCAATTAAATAAAGTTAAAATTAATATTATTACAATGTATAATAATTAATATATTAATTAATATATTTTATTTTGTTAATATTATTGCAATTTGATATGCCACATTAAAAATAAATGCACCTTTTATCCAAACGGCATGCCATTTAACATTTAAATAAAAATTCCTGTAAATAAATATTCATTAAAAAGGAATATTTTTACTTTCCATTTAATACTTTAATTTAAATAAATATTCATTAAATAAGTTTAAAATTAATGTTAGTACAATTTATATTATTACTAGAAGACCCGGCCACGCGTTGCTGTGGCTTTCTTGTATTTCGTTCAGTGTATTAGATACCTGGTGGTATTGTTAAGAAATGGATTGGTAAAGAATGATGAAAGGTCAAATTAAGTTTCTTGAATGGAATGGAAAATATTTGGCGTTTTATTAATTTAATGAAAGAGGTAGATAATCTTGATTTTTAAGACTGCTTTATAATTATTTTTACGTAATATAATTTTTAATAATCATTACTTTACATTAGTAAGAACTAAGCGATGAACTTTATTTCTTGTTAGTCTGTCTTTCGTCGAAATAAATAAATTCGATGGTTTTCGAACACGTGAGCATGCAACATACAGCTGCCCATGGGAGTAAAACACTTGATTCTGAGGTTAGATTTTTTTGGTGGTCGTTTGCTGAAAATGATAATTGAAAAATACAATACAATTAAAATAAAATCGGGATATAATAAGAAAAGACTTTAAAAAAATTCACAATAAAATACAAATGCAAACGATCGTTTAAGGTACACGAACACCTTCGAAGAATTTTGAAATTTTTATTTTATCTTTGTACATTTTTGGATTGAATGTATCTAAAAACTAATGATTTCACATAAAAAAATTTCATTATTATTTTTTAAATTTTTATAAGCTAAAATAAAGTAAAAATGGCGAAAAATTGATACCGTTACAAAACCTGAAATCAAATCAATATTTTTTAATTTTTCTAAGTTTGTACTAACATTTTTACAGTGTATAGACCTTGGTAAATTTATATCTTTATTATTTTGTGTTAGTTTAAACGCTGTCACACAAAAATTCATCAAAAATTTGCATGTAATTCCCAGTTTAACAATTGAAATAAAAAATATTTATGTAGCTATAATCATTCAGAGGTGTATTCCTGTAAATATTTATAAAAAACATAAATACAAAGTTTTGTAGCATTTAGATCAAAATTACTTGTGTTATGGTGTTTCACATGAAAAACAAAAAGCATAAAAATTCATTCTGAGGAAAAAAGCTAAAAACAACTTAATTAGATATATTACTTTTAAAAATGTTGTAAAAATATATTAAAATGCCATTGAATTATCAAGTTCATAGTCTTATTTTATTAAAAAATATAGTTTGTTTTTCCTTAACGCTGTAAATATTTTCTGAGCTTTGTTTTGAAAAAGTTAAAAATATGCCTCTACAAACTTTTTTACAACTTCCTGCTATTTGCAAATGCTTTTTAATATGAAATGACCTGAATTTAAAATATTTTAGCCTGCAAGTGTTTGATTAAATATATTCAAAACCTTTGAATTTCACATAAAAATATCAACTTTAACTATTCTTTATACAATTCTTTAAAATATGGATAAACATTGCAAAAATGTGATATTGTTGCAAATTTTATAATTCAAAAATAAATAAAACATGAATAGTTTTTCCTTTGCAAGTATTTTTATGCTGGGAATATCCTTATGTAGGTAATATGTTTTATTTTCAAATTTATATCTCAATTATTTATACATTTTTATATGCTTAAAGTTTGTCGACACAAAATTTTTTACAAATTAAAAATTCTTAGTTTAAAAACTAAAATAAAAATAATTTATGAATTTAGGTTAATTTCCATGTTCTATTCCTTTCATACATTTAAAGAAAACTTTTACATGAAGTTTCAAAGCATTTAGAACAGAAATATTTTTATTGTGATGTTTTGAATGAATACAAAATGCTAATAAAAATTCAAATAAGAAATAATTAAAACCAACTTTTAAATATAAATAAAAACAAATGTACATACATAAAAAATGTTATTGAGCTTTAAATTCTCCTTTATTAATATAAACACTTATTTATTTGTTTTGTTTTTCTTTAAATAACTTCCAATTTAAAAGTACCATTTAACAATTTTTCTTCGACAATATTCAAATCACTCAAATTTATAACTCAAATTCTTTGTTTTTCAAATAACAAAAAGTTTTTAAAATAAAATGTCCTTGATTTTCAACTATTATAATACCTTTTATAAAATTTTAATGTTATCATTATATCAAATAATTGCAGAGTTTACTTCATTTTCACACTTTTCAAAAATCCTTAAAATTCATCATCTTTCTTTAAAATTATATTGTCTATATTATATTATCTTGTTAGATCACATTTCATTTTAGAATTCTTAATCAAATAAAACACATGTTGACAAACTTTTAATCATAGAAAAGTTCAATGTTTTGATTCACAACTTTTCATTCAATCTATTTTTATTCCAATCCAAACTTAGAAAATGTGTTTTCTTCTTCACAAAAAATGTTTATTATTTTATGATTAAAGAAATTACAAAACAAATGGAAAAGTTAATGAGC
>BPLR01019370.1:0-72252 GCA_021605095.1 Caerostris extrusa
TGTGTAGCGCATTGGGTTTTGGAATTAAAAGAGCTCGATTGAAAATCCTCTGCGACTTGTATGTTAGTAGTCTAAACGGTCTGATGTGTAACGCGTTGGGTTTAGGAAATTAAAAAACATAGATTCAAATCTACTCATGAGCTGTAAGGATAGTAGACTGATGAATGGTCTGATATGTAAGGCGCTGTTTTTTGTAAGTGTAAGAGTTCATTTGAAAATACGCTCGCTAACTGTATGGCAGTAGACTAATGAACGATTTGATGTGTAGCGCATTGGGTTTTGGAATTGAAAGAGCTCGATTGAAAATCCGCTGCGACTTGTATGTTAGTAGTCTAAACGGTCTGATGTGTAACGCGCTGGGTTTAGAAATTAAAAGCATAGATTCAAATCTACTCATGAGCTGTATGATAGTAGGCTGATGAATGGTCTGATATGTAAGGCGTTGGTTTTTTGTAAGTGTAAGAGTTCATTTTGAAAATACGCCGCTAACAGTATGGCAGCAGACCAATGAACGATTTGATGTGTAGCGCATTGTTTTGAATTGAAAGAGCTCGATTGAAAATCCGCTGCGACTTGTATGTTAGTAGTCTAAACGGTCTGATGTGTAACGCGTTGGGTTTAGAAATTAAAAAGCATAGATTCAAATCTACTCATGAGCTGTATGATAGTAGGCTGATGAATGGTCTGATATGCAAGGCGTTGGTTTTTTTGTAATGTAAGAGTTCATTTGAAAATACGCTCTCGCTAACTGTATGGCAGTAGACTAATGAACGATTTGATGTAGCGCATTGGGTTTTGGAATTGAAAGAGCTCGATTGAAAATCCGCTGCGACTTGTATGTTAGTAGTCTAAACGGTCTGATGTGTAACGCGTTGGGTTTAGGAAATTAAAAAAGCATAGATTCAAATCTACTCATGAGCTGTATGATAGTAGGCTGATGAATGGTCTGATATGTAAGGCGTTGGTTTTTGTAAGTGTAAGAGTTCATTTTGAAAATACGCTCGCTAACTGTATGGCAGTAGACTAATGAACGATTTGATGTAGCGCATTGGCTTTGGAATTGAAAGAGCTCGATTGAAAACCGCTGCGACTTGTATGTTAGTAGTCTAAACGGTCTGATGTGTAACGCGTTGGGTTTAGGAAATTAAAAAAGCATAGATTCAAACTCATACTCATGAGCTGTATGATAGTAGCCGATGAATGGTCTGATATGTAAGGCGTTGGTTTTTGTAAGTGTAAGAGTTCATTTGAAAATACGCTCGCTAACTGTATGGCAGTAGACTAATGAACGATTTGATGTAGCGCATTGGGTTTTGGAACTGAAAGAGCTCGATTGAAAATCCGCTGCGACTTGTATGTTAGTAGTCTAAACGGTCTGATGTGTAACGCGTTGTTTAGGAAATTAAAAAGCATAGATTCAAATCTACTCATGAGCTGTATGATAGTAGGCTGATGAATGGTCTGATATGTAAGGCGTTGGTTTGTAAGTGTAAGAGTTCATTTGAAAATACGCTCGCTAACTGTATGGCAGCAGACTAATGAACGATTTGATGTGTAGCGCATTGTTTTGGAATTGAAAGAGCTCGATTGAAAATCCGCTGCGACTTGTATGTTAGTAGTCTAAACGGTCTGATGTACCTATGCCGGGTTTAGGAAATTAAAAAACATAGATTCAAATCTACTCATGAGCTTATGATAGTAGGCTGATGAATGGTCTGATAGGCGTTGGTTTTTGTAAGTGTAAGAGTTCATTTGAAAATACGCTCGCTAACTGTATGGCAGTAGACTAATGAACGATTTGATGTGTAGCGCATTGGGTTTTGGAATTGTTAGAGTCGATTGAAAATCCGCCGCGACTTGTATGTTAGTAGTCTAAACGGTCTGGATGTGTAACGCGTTGGGTTTAGGAAATTGGGAAAAAAAATGATAGATTCAAATCTACTCATGGAGCTGTATGATAGTAGGCTGATGAATGGTCTGATATGTAAGGCGTGTGCTGGTTTTTGTAAGTGTAAGAGTTCATTTGAAAATACGCTCATAACTGTATGGCAGTAGACTAATGAACGATTTGATGTGTAGCAGCATTGGGTTTTGGTGAAAGAGCTCGATTGAAAATCCGCTGCGACTTGTATGTTAGTAGTCTAAACGGTCTGGATGTGTAACGCGTTGGGTTTAGGAAATTAAAAGCATAGATTCAAATCTACTCATGAGCTGCGGCGATAGTAGACTGATGAATGGTCTGATATGTAAGGCGTTGGTTTTTGTAAGTGTAAGAGTTCATTTGAAAATGCTCAACTGTATGAACAGTAGACTAATGAACGATTTGATGTGTAGCGCATTGGGTTTTGGAATTGAAAGAGCTCGATTGAAAATCCGCTGCGACTTGTATGTTAGTAGTCTAAACGCATGATGTGTAACGCGTTGGGTTTAGGAAATTAAAAGCATAGATTCAAATCTACTCATGAGCTGTATGATAGTAGACTGATGAATGGTCTGATATGTAAGGCGTTGGTTTTTGTAAGTGTAAGAGTTCATTTGAAAATACGCTCGCTAACTGTATGGCAGTAGACTAATGAACGATTTGATGTGTAGCGCATTGGGTTTTGGAATTGAAAGAGCTCGATTGAAAACTGGGCTGCGACTTGTATGCTAGTAGTCTAAACGGTCTGATGTAACGCGTTGGGTTTAGGAAATTAAAAAAGCATAGATTCAAATCTACTCATGAGCTGTATGATAGTAGGCTGATGAATGGTCTGATATGTAAGGCGTTGGTTTTTGTAAGTGTAAGAGTTCATTTGAAAATACGCTCGCTAACTGTATGGCAGTAGACTAACGAACGATTTGATGTGTAGCGCATTGGGTTTTGGAATTGAAAGAGCTCGATTGAAAATCCGCTGCGACTTGTATGTTAGTAGTCTAAACGGTCTGATGTGTAACGCGTTGGGTTTAGGAAATTAAAAAAACATAGATTCAAATCTACTCATGAGCTGTATGATAGTAGGCTGATGAATGGTCTGATATGTAAGGCGTTGGTTTTTGTAAGTGTAAGAGTTCATTTGAAAATACGCTCGCTAACTGTATGGCAGTAGACTAACGAACGATTTGATGTGTAGCGCATTGGGTTTTGGAATTGAAAGAGCTCGATTGAAAATCCGCTGCGACTTGTATGTTAGTAGTCTAAACGGTCTGATGTGTAACGCGTTGGGTTTAGGAAATTAAAAAAACATAGATTCAAATCTACTCATGAGCTGTATGATAGTAGGCTGATGAATGGTCTGATATGTAAGGCGTTGGTTTTTGTAAGTGTAAGAGTTCATTTGAAAATACGCTCGCTAACTGTATGGCAGTAGACTAATGAACGATTTGATGTGTAGCGCATTGGGTTTTGGAATTGAAAGAGCTCGATTGAAAATCCGCTGCGACTTGTATGTTAGTAGTCTAAACGGTCTGATGTGTAACGCGTTGGGTTTAGGAAATTAAAAAGCATAGATTCAAATCTACTCATGAGCTGTATGATAGTAGACTGATGAATGGTCTGATATGTAAGGCGTTGGTTTTTGTAAGTGTAAGAGTTCATTTGAAAATACGCTCGCTAACTGTATGGCAGTAGACTAATGAACGATTTGATGTGTAGCGCATTGGGTTTTGGAATTGAAAGAGCTCGATTGAAAATCCGCTGCGACTTGTATGTTAGTAGTCTAAACGGTCTGATGTGTAACGCGTTGGGTTTAGGAAATTAAAAAAGCATAGATTCAAATCTACTCATGAGCTGTATGATAGTAGGCTGATGAATGGTCTGATATGTAAGGCGTTGGTTTTTGTAAGTGTAAGAGTTCATTTGAAAATACGCTCGCTAACTGTATGGCAGTAGACTAATGAACGATTTGATGTGTAGCGCATTGGGTTTTGGAATTGAAAGAGCTCGATTGAAAATCCGCTGCGACTTGTATGTTAGTAGTCTAAACGGTCTGATGTGTAACGCGTTGGGTTTAGGAAATTAAAAAACATAGATTCAAATCTACTCATGAGCTGTATGATAGTAGGCTGATGAATGGTCTGATATGTAAGGCGTTGGTTTTTGTAAGTGTAAGAGTTCATTTGAAAATACGCTCGCTAACTGTATGGCAGTAGACTAACGAACGATTTGATGTGTAGCGCATTGGGTTTTGGAATTGAAAGAGCTCGATTGAAAATCCGCTGCGACTTGTATGTTAGTAGTCTAAACGGTCTGATGTGTAACGCGTTGGGTTTAGGAAATTAAAAAACATAGATTCAAATCTACTCATGAGCTGTATGATAGTAGGCTGATGAATGGTCTGATATGTAAGGCGTTGGTTTTTGTAAGTGTAAGAGTTCATTTGAAAATACGCTCGCTAACTGTATGGCAGTAGACTAATGAACGATTTGATGTGTAGCGCATTGGGTTTTGGAATTGAAAGAGCTCGATTGAAAATCCGCTGCGACTTGTATGTTAGTAGTCTAAACGGTCTGATGTGTAACGCGTTGGGTTTAGGAAATTAAAAAAGCATAGATTCAAATCTACTCATGAGCTGTATGATAGTAGGCTGATGAATGGTCTGATATGTAAGGCGTTGGTTTTTGTAAGTGTAAGAGTTCATTTGAAAATACGCTCGCTAACTGTATGGCAGTAGACTAATGAACGATTTGATGTGTAGCGCATTGGGTTTTGGAATTTGAAAGAGCTCGATTGAAAATCCGCTGCGACTTGTATGTTAGTAGTCTAAACGGTCTGATGTGTAACGCGTTGGGTTTAGGAAATTAAAAAAGCATAGATTCAAATCTACTCATGAGCTGTATGATAGTAGGCTGATGAATGGTCTGATATGTAAGGCGTTGGTTTTTGTAAGTGTAAGAGTTCATTTGAAAATACGCTCGCTAACTGTATGGCAGTAGACTAATGAACGATTTGATGTGTAGCGCATTGGGTTTTGGAATTGAAAGAGCTCGATTGAAAATCCGCTGCGACTTGTATGTTAGTAGTCTAAACGGTCTGATGTGTAACGCGTTGGGTTTAGGAAATTAAAAAGCATAGATTCAAATCTACTCATGAGCTGTATGATAGTAGGCTGATGAATGGTCTGATATGTAAGGCGTTGGTTTTTGTAAGTGTAAGAGTTCATTTGAAAATACGCTCGCTAACTGTATGGCAGTAGACTAATGAACGATTTGATGTGTAGCGCATTGGGTTTTGGAATTGAAAGAGCTCGATTGAAAATCCGCTTGCCATGAACTTTGTATAGATAGCAGACCGATGAACTAGTCAGATGTACAGAATCAGATGTATAGATTTTGATTTTCGTAACTGAAAGAGCTCAGTTGAAAATCCACTCCCAATCTGTGTGATAGTAGACTAATTGATGTGTAGCATGTTGTATTTTTGTAACTGAAAAGCTCGATTGAAAATCAGCTTGCGATTTGTATGATAGTAGACAAATGAACGGTCTAATGTGTAGCGCATTGGATTTAGAAACTCAGAGTAAATTGAAGTTGAGAGTTCAATTGTAAATCTCAGTTGAAAATCCGCTCGTGACCTGTATGATCGGAGACTGGTGAATGGTCTGATTTGTAGCGCGTTGGGTTTCGGAAATTAAAGACTAGTTTAAATCTGCTGATGAGCTGTATGATGGTAACTGACATGCGACTGTGGAACAGTCTGATGTGTACCGCATTGGGTTTCGGAACTGAAAGTTAAAAAACGCTTATTTTAATTTGAAAAATCTCTCACTGTCTAATGAGCGATTGCATCTGGCCTCGTATACTCCTTCCATTGGGCTATAAGAGTAAGATGGGAAGCAAATGTGAATCTCATGATGGTCGCTCTAAATTGCCAGGCCATTATATTAGCATAACAGGCCCACAGTGTACCCTGACAATATTGAATTTGTTACTTACCTGCTGGTCTTGTAATGAAGGATATCAGATTTAAAACTACAACAACACGATGTTAAAACCTCAGAGATATGATGAATAGATATTCATCAATTTTTAATAACGTCGAGCATTGGGCAGTATTGGCCATTTCCTGTGAGCAGCCATTTCTAGGCTGCACCGATGAACACTGTTACTCACTTAGCACTCCCCAGAGGAGGGTACGTGTAGCTTGAAGATATGCTACGGATGCGAGTAACACTAACTCCACAACTCTCTACTATCCTATTAGACTGGAACCTTCGGCTTAAAGGGAATTCCGAACCACTACAAAGATCCATAGCACCGCCAGGATTCGAACGTGAAACTTATGGTACCGAGTGCCAGTGCGCTAGCCACTCATTATTATTAATACGAAATTCATTACAAGTTGTTTGCCCGTCTCGTGGCGCAATGGTAAAGTGCTAAGCGTATCCGCTAACGGAGTTCATTGCAATAATTGCTTTCAGAAACCACAAGGATCGTCGACGGTTTTGGTAGAGTATGTACGCGTCTTGCATCGACACTCATAATTTCTGGTAGGTTTCAGGATAGGAAACTCATAATTTCTGCTAGGAAAATCGTTCCCCGATTTTTCTCTCATACGATACGTAAATTTAGAGAAATTCATCGGGAAGTCCACCAATTATGCCCCTTCAGTGGACTATTTAAGGCAGGAGTGGCCGCATGCAGCCCGCCTTGAATATTTTTCGAGCCCGTGAGATTTATCACACTTTTACAAAATATATTTATTTCATAATGGCCAAATTAGTGAAAACCAATGCATTAAAAAACACATTATGCGTGCATCCATATATTCAAAAATAACTGTCGGAATTATGAGATAAAACTAACTTTGATTTTAAAATAATATTCTTACAAATATACGACAAATATTGCCTGTTTTACAGTTACAGTTGCTTATAAATATTGCCTGTTTTACAGTTATGGTTTCGCAGAATAATTAAATTATATTCTGTGCATCTTCGAACATCTAATATTAGCGGTTCTATATTTTACTTTAAGGGACCATCCCTAGATACGCCCAGTTGATTGTTGATAGCAGAGCAAACCAGACTCTTAGTTGAAGTTGTTAGCGCTTTTGATTCAACTTAGACCTGCGAATTATTTTTTTCGAAAATGTAAATGACCAAACACAAAACTCTCTCAAACACAACGGACGCTAACCTGCAACACCAATTACGATATGCAAATACCCAAATTAAGATCTATTTGAAAACGCTAAGTGAAAGACTGAAGAAACAAATATCGCATTAGCAAAATAAATATTTTTTATTGATTTCACTTTTTTTTTTATTTCATTTATATTTATATATTTTTATATTTCATTTTTAGTGTTATATATTTCTTTTCAATGAACGTTTAGTATCATTATTATTATATTATCTTTATTTGTAAGTAATAATAATTTTTTGTTCCAATGCAGTTGGCAAACACTTAGACAGCTTGGTCTTGGATGCCTTAAGACAAGCGCTGCACAGACGTTACTCACTTTAAATTACCGGGGGGCGCGTGTAACTTGAAGATAAACCACGGACGCGGAGTAACAATACCCCTGCAACGCTATATGATCCTATTAGGACCGGGACCTACGGTTTAAAGTGGATTCCGAACCACTACAAACATTCATGACACCGCCGGGACTCGAACCGGTACCAAGCGGCTGAGTGCTAGCCACTTGGCCATTCAGGCCCAGAAGTAAGAATAATAGTAAACACAAAAATAATAACTCTTTATGTTTCAATTTTTCATTTCCAAAAAATATCTATAGTGGGTGTAAATCTAATATGGGGATACATAATTTTATATGCGGCCCGCGGAGTTAGAATGCATTTCCAAAGTGGCCCGCAAGATCATTTGGGTTGGCCACCCTTGATTTAAGGCCTACACAAGTGAAACCCGAAGTCTAGCAATATATGAAGAAACTATTTTCATAAATAAAAATTGATTAAAGGAGGTGATAGAGGAACAAAAGGTTTAAGCAATAATAAAGAAAATGCTGATATGTTTTTAATATTGGTATCGCAAAAGATATAAATCGTTTTCCTCAAAATAAGGAAACATATCTATTGTTTGCTTTTTAAACGATAAAAACAAATCACATTAACCAAAAAACTTGTTATAGTTACAAGGAAAAAAATAGAGGAAATGGAAATTGATTAGATACTACAACGTACAGAATTTATAACACGTAATTGTTAAGTCAAATTCCTTTGAATATCTTGGAAAAATCAAAGTAACTTTTACATATATTTTCTCAAAGACTATGAAAGAAATTTAAAGAAATCAATAAAATAATACACCATGTTAAACTATAATATAAAAAAATAATTCTTTCTTTCTTATTCTTCTATTAATTTCTTAATTAATTACATTAATTAAATTATCAACAAAAAAAATGAAGCATTAAAAATATCCTGGAGCCTGATGGCTGAATGATTAGTACTCTGGCACTCGGTGCCACAGGTTTTGGGTTCAAGTCCCGGCGGTGCCATGGATGTTTGCGATGATACGGAATCCTTTTTAAGCCGTAGCTCCCAGTCTAATATGACTGTAGAGCATTGGGCGTAGTGCTGACAACCCTACCCCGTAAAAAGAAATCTGTCAGCAGGTAGACGGCCTTGGCCCACCATGAGGCTGTTGTGAAAATAATAATGATTAAAAATATCTTTATTTAATGATGAGTATAAAGTAAATATTTTTAAATTAGAGAAGATATCCAACAAGTTATTGCTCCCTTGCGGGTTTATTTTGTCGCTCTACTGTCACCTTGTGCACACGAGGGCTAAACAGGCCAGGACCTACAGTTTAAAGTGGATTCCGAAACACTACAAACATCCATGGCACCACCGGGACTCGAACGCAAAAACCTGTGGTACAGAGCGCCAGCCACTCCGCCATCACGCCCGCTGCTTTATGGGAGCACTGTTAACGCATACTGCAGTCGGTGATTTTTTTTAGTATATATAGGTGAAACTGGCGCTCGGTACCGGGCTCGAGTCCCGACAGTTCCGTGGATGTTTGTTAGTGGTTCGAATCCACTTTAAACAGTAGGTCCCGGTCTGTTTAGCCCTAGTGTGCAAAGATGACCGTAGAGCGGCAAACCAAACCAAATTATAAACAAGCCCACCGAAATTCAACAAAAAAAAGTAATAAATCATGTTTTTCTGAATAAAGTAATTGATTTTCTACCGAATTTACTTTGTCTTTCCAAGTAAATCCTTTAAAAGACAATAGGACATCACCAAAAACATCCTTATGACTTATTTCTGACATTTTCATTTCGATTTAAAGATGTCGTTAATTTTTCTTAAATAACTGCAGAAAAATCGTTTTTCCTTAGTTAAAACGATATTCTACTTTCTTTACATCCTCAAACGTTTAAAAACATAATTTTCAGTTTTATACTTTTTTATGGTTACAGACGTATCAACGCGTACACTTTTCTGCGGAATTTTCCTTGCCATCACTCCCCCAATTATAGGCCCTTAAGCAACAAAGTTTATCTCAGGCAATAAGAGAGACATAATTGTTGATTCATGGCTCTAACTCAGTTCCGAAAAGGAAAAAGTGAATTTATTAAACAATTTACATTTTAAATATCAGTGTCATTAAAACTGTGTCTAATCCTCAGTGTCCTTCAGTGTAGGACCAACATCCCATGAGTAATCTACTCATCTACCCATCTATACCATCTAATCTACCCATCCATGAGTAATCTACTCATGGATGGGGAGCCTGAATGGCCGACTAGCGCACTGGTGCTCGGTGCCACAGGTTTCGGGTTCGAGTCCCGGTGGGACCATGGATGTTAGTATTGGTTCGGAATCCACTTTTAAGTCGTAGGTCCCCGTCTAATATGGCTGTTGGGCGTAGTACTGATAACCCTATCCCGTAAGGATAAACAGACCGAGATCTACAGTGTAAAGTGGATTCCGTACCCCTAACAAACATCCATGCCACCGCCAGATTCAAACCTGAAGCATGTGGTACCAATTTAAATTAAAGATATGAAGATATTGCTCCATTACGGGAGCAATATTAATGCTTACTCCAATCAGGGATTGTTCTTAGCTTATATAAGTTAGACACTAGCCCACCGATATTCAACAAAAAAAAAAAAAAGCCTAATAAATCATGTTTTTCTGGATATGAACGATATTACGAAACAGCTACAGCAACATCCTTATGACTCATTCTTGACGCTATGATTTCAATTTAAAGATGCCATTTAGTTTTTTTCTTACATAACTGTTTAGTTAAAAACGATGTTCTACTTTCTTTTCATCCTCAAACGTTTAAAAAACAAAATTTTCTGGTGTTTTTTCCATCTGTATCACCCCGTACACTTTTTCTGCGGAATTTTCCTCACCAATTACAGGCCCGGCAACAACAGTTTATCTCAGTTCAAAAGAAAAGACATAATTGTTGACTCATGGCTTTAAATCCGTTAAGAGAATTTATTAAAACAATTTACATTTTATATCAGCGTCATTAAAACTGCGTCTAATCTTCAGCGCCCTGCAGTGCGGGACCGACATCCCATGAGTCATCGGGGCCACAGGTTTCGGGTTCGAGCCATGAATATTTGTAGTGGTTCGAATCCACTTTAAACCGTAGGTCACTGTCTAATATGACTGTAGAGAGTTAGGCGTAGTGCTGGCAACCCTACCCCGTAAAAAGAAAATATCTCCTTTCTAGAAATCTGCCAGCAGGCAGACGGCCTTGGCCCACCATGGGGCTGTTGAACCACTGATGATGAATAAAAATATCCTTATTTAAGGATGAGTATAAAGTAAATATTTCTTAATTAGAGAAGCTACGAAAATATCCAAGAAGTTAATGCTCCGTTAAGGTAAAGTTAGATACTCCTGTTGTTAATTTTCTTAGCGTATATAAGTGAAACTGACGCTCGGTACCACAAGTTTCGGGTTCGTGCCCTGACGGTGCCATGCATGTTTGTTAGTGGCTCAAAATCCACTTTAAACTGTAGGTCCCGGTCTGTTTAGCCCCTCGTGTGCACAAGATGGCCTTACAGCGACAAATCAAACTATAAAAGTGAAATATTAGCTCACCGAAATTTAAAAAAACTGAAATAAATAATTGAAATAATAATTGAAATAAATTTATTTTTAGAACTTTTCTGAAATAAATAATTGATTTTGTACTGAATTTACTTCGTCTTTCCAAGTAAAGCGTTTAAAAGACAATAGGAAATCACCAAAACATCCTTATGACTTATTTCTGACGTTAGCATTTCGATTTAAAGAGGCCATTTAGTTTTTCTTATATAACTGTTTAGTTAAAAACAATATTCTAATTTCTTACATCCTCAAACGTTTAAAAACGCAAATTTCTGGGTGTTTTTTTTTTAAGGCTACATCTGTCTCAACCCGTACACACTTTTCTACGGAATTTTCCTTGCCATCACTCACCAATTATAGGCCCCTATAAGCAACAACAGTTTATCTCAGTTCAAAAGAAAGACATAATTGTTGACTCATGGCTCTAAATCCCGTTCCGAAAAGGAAAATAAAGAGAAAGAAAAATGCCTTTTTTCACATGGTTGATTAGCAACTGGTTCCACCAACGTCACTCTAACGTGACTGTCAACAATCCTATAATAAAGAGCGATGGCTGTAATTTTTTTATAATGCGAGTCTTGAAAGAACCGATTTTGTGTGGTGATTGCGGGTTATCTGTAGTTCTGCAGCAGTTGTAAACAGTGTCAAGAGGAGGCTCTTCTGGATTGTTTATTTTACTGATGTCGCCCGATAAGACATATTCATCGATGAAGAGGGGTTTTGTGGGATAATTTGATAATGGAAGTCGAGTCAAGAAACCTTCCAAGTTCCGTCTGTCGTTTTGCTATCCTATATTTCCTACGATGTGATGAATTTAATGCAAAAAATCAGGGCAAAAGAGGGCAAATTTTAAATTCAGATAAATATATATATTATATAATAAATTTATGTATTAGCATACTTTTTATTATACTTTAAATTTATATACTTTAGTTATGAGAGAGTTTTTGCATAACGTTTTTATCGTCCCATATTTTTCTTCCGAGCGCGCATGCTAATAGGAATAGCTCAGTAGTGCAGTATTACAGATACGCATGCGCAATAGGTACAATGTTTCCTATGAGCATGCGCGCTAGGAAAAAAAAAAATATCGGACGATAAAAAAACGTTATTCAAAACTCTATTAAAAAATTTGAATTTGAATTCTGTCTATGTGTAACCTTGGTTATATGTCTAATCCCTATTATCTAAGCCAATGTTAATTCTTAGTCCTGCAGTGAGGGGACGAACATCCCATGAGTAATCTACTCATGGGCGGCCTGATGACCAATTGGCTAGCGCTCTGGTCATTGGTACCACAGGCTTCAGGTTCGAATCCTGGCTGTGACATGGATGTTTGTAAGTGGTTCGGAATCTGGGCGTGATGTCCGAGTGGCTAGCGCTCTGGTGCTCGGTACGACAAGTATCGGTTTCGAATACCGTAGGTGCCATGGATGTTTGTAGTGGTTCGAAATCCACTTTAAGGTGTAGGTCCTGGTCTCATATGACCGTAGAGCATAACGGAGCCCAATCAGACTTCTCACTTACATCCTTCTTAAACTGTAAAAGGGCAACTCAGTTCTAGGCACAGGAATGTGGTGTGGTGTGGTGTAGTAGTAGTAGTAGTAGTAGTCATTGGGAATCCGCGATAAGCTGCAAGTCCCGGTCTAATTATCATAAAGTGCACAAAATGACCGTAAGGGGACAAACCCAACCTATCTACTCAAGGATAGAGGAAAAGAGACATCTTATATTGGGACTGAAGCACCTGTAGGTAGAAGTTAGACTTGGTTTCGTGTTGCAGAAAAAGGAGGGCAGTGCCTTCCTGGAGGACTTTAGCGAGAACAATCCGGCATTTGCATGTCATATGGGAGAAAACCCGAAAAACTCCCATTAGGTAGTCCGACTCACAAGACAAGATGCTCAATATCACAAACGTCATCGAGTCCCACGTTCTTTGAAGCAATGTCTACAACAAACCCGCCAGCGGCGCACATTGCCACTAAGCCACGAGTCGGGCATTAAAACTGCATCAATACATTAGGGTTCCGTGGAACTCCGATATAATTAATATAATTTGCCAAATTCCATAAATCAAATAAATGAAATTAATACACTAATTAAACATCAAAAATATTATTACACTAATAATAATGTTTTCAAATATAAGAACCACTAATAGCCGCTGATAAATAATAGATAAAATATAAAACACTTATATTACCAACAAATATGCATAAGGGGCCGATAATGGGTTTCAATGGTTATATTTAATATAATATACAACGGTTGGTATACAATGGTACAATATATATATAATGGTTGCATTTAATATAATATACGGGAAGGCCTAGTCTTGCACTTATGTCTGTTAAAGCAACTCACCGACGAGTAAAAAGAGTAAAGACATTACCTCAAGGATAATTTTTAAAGGGAAACGCCACATTTACAGTGCCGTATGATATAAAAACTCCAAAAACTCCCGTAAGCAGTCTTTTACACATGCTGTCTCAATCATCATCGATTCTCTTTTCTGAAAGCAGTGCCGGCAACAAAGGCCGCCAGCAGAATTCGAACCTAGTTTATGATAATATACCACTAATAATGTTTATTAAATAGTTGTTTGAAAAGAATCGAAATTTTGTTTTAGATGAGAAATCTTTTGATTTCATCTTAAAATGAGTATGTACCTAAATATGTGAATTAATAATCAATAATTTAATTAATTATAAAAAAAAAAAAATAAATTTAATTAACAAATTAATAAAATGAAAAAGCAATGCACGTTCGTTAATTTTTTATATGAAATCTATTAACAGATGTCGATCTAGATAACTATATTACATTCTCATTTTTATTTGAATTCTTGAATAATTTTAATAAATTTGACGCATAAAATTTGAACACTTCGATTTTTTTCAAATTTTAGTTATAATTAGTATTTCTTTTTCTTGCATAATTCTTTCACTACCGTAAATTTTAGCTGCATTATAATTCACATTTAAATCTTGTTCGTAAGAAACATGTGTTAAACAATATATAAGATTTATTTTTTTTAATTACTCTGTCAAAGAATCATCCGAACCAAAACCCAGCACAATTTTCACATTTTATACGCATAAGCAGCTATGATGCAAAAAAGAAAAGAACAAACAATATTTTTTGCATCATCTAATCACTTTTTACTAGAAAATCGTTTTGTCCTTTTTTTTTCTCTAAGCGTCCTTTTACTATAAAATCGTTTTGTTTTGGGTTTTTTTTTTTTAATCTAAATCGTTCGTATCCTTTCAAAGAATCATCCAAACCAAAACAAATACAATTTCTCATTCTGTATAATATAAAAATAAGCAGCTAAAACATTCTAATCGTACTTTTTCTACAAAATCGTTTGGCAATCATTTTTATTTAATGCATTGAATTAAATTTCAAAACAATTGCGCATTTTTTTTTTTTTTACAATTTCTGTACAAATAATAACAGAAAATTTTCTTTCAAATTAAATTAGTGACAAATTTTGGTGTGCCAATTAAAAATGGTTTTTCCTTCCTGATAATTTGCTTGGATAAATAAAATGGTTGAAATGCAAAAATTACTTCACTCCAGTTTAAAAAAAAGTTTTGCTTCCGGTGTGTAATATTTCAAATACATACACAATAATACATGTAGCAGTAATACATAACATGCATATAATATTTCAAACACATAAATTCATTATACACGCGGAATCATATAAATGATAATTGATCACTAAATTTTTATTTTTGCATTTCTAAAAATGGGCAAAAATCAAAAAAAAAATAAAAATAAAAATTTAATATCTTGCAAACTAGTTCAAAGCGTCTTTTAAATATTTTTTAATCTTTTTTCATGGACTATTTGTTATCTGTGACATGCTTGTTATTAATATGACTAAATGTTTCTTTTATAACAGAAAAGTATTCAATATTCCCAAAATATTGCATCAGCTTTCTTGAAAAATAAGTATTAAAGCAATTAAAATGTTTTGGTCCATTAAATATAATAAACGATAAGATCTTTTTTTTAATTATATAAGCAGTTATATCAAATACATAGTTACCAAATATTTTTGAAGTTAAATTTATGCTAAATTTGTTGCTTTTTTCTCTCAATTTAATTTTTTTAACTCTGATTAATTAAATATTAAGTACTGGTTTTTTTTCAATTCATTTACATGTTTTTGAAATGTAAAAAGAAAAGTTATTGTTTTTTTTTAATTTTATTTTCTTTTAATATATAAAAAAATAAGGAATATATATTTTATTTTTTGAAAAATTACTTTGTTCAAGATTCATTATTAATTGCACGTCTTTTTGACAAAAATATTTTTCTGGATAAATCTTTTCTAATTTATGCACTTAACAAGCATCAATAATTTTGAATTACTTTTATATACTTATTATTTTTTTTTACTTTGACAAATATTGGCTAGAAAGACTGTAATATTGGCTAGTAATGGCTAGAATTTGCGAAGAATTGGCTTTAATTTTAATATTCTATTTTATACATGACTTTTAATAAAGTTAGTGACTTTTACTTTCACAAATAGCTTAATGGCTTCTATTTTTTTTTGTCAATGACATTTTGTTACATCATTACCTGACGTAACTATTACATTTCCTGCAGAATATATAAATAACATAAAAATACATAATGCAACAACAATCATTTCTAAATACTAAATTAATTACTGCATACACTGAATTGTATTGCTTGCATCCGATATAGTATTGATTTTATCCGATTTTGAAATTGGTACACAAAATAAACTGCAATTGCTTCCGTTCCTAATTCTGTCGCTAACAAACAAAAAGAAATGCAAGTTGTCCCAATTATGCTTAAGGCGTTGTTTATCACTGCGCGGAATCTCGTCTATCATCTTCAAGGACTGAGTGTCATTCTTTTCGAGTTTTGCAAAAAAAAATGATTTTCCAGATATGGAGTCGTTTTGTGAATTTGAAGCATTAACTTTGCTAAAATGAAAAAAATTACCTTATGTCATGAATTTTCTTATTTATATGCAGTTTAGATCAAGGATTTCCAAGCATTTCACGTTTTTAAGTATGTTTTTTTCATATATCATGAGTCTCATATTTATGTTAACAACGCGTTCTTACGAAGGTTGGTTTGTCGCTCTACGGGAATTTTTTGCACACTTTGGACTGATTAGACAGGTACTTACAATTTTACGTGGATTCCAAACCACTCACAAACATCCATGCCACCGCCAGGATTTGAATTTGAAGCCTGCGGTACCGAAGGCCAGAGAGTTAGCCAATTGGCATTTAGCCAGTAGCATTTTTTTCTCGCCGGAAGAGTTTTGGCGTTTCATTCCCAGGAGAGAGTGGAATGTTATTTGACAAGTATATAATAACCCATGAATCGGCACCACACAATACTACTTGTCTGCCACTCAAATTTGACAGCAGACATGTAGTATTGTGGAGTGGTTATATTACATGCAATTAGTTTTTGTAATAATTTCAATTAAAATCCAAATTTACGTTTTTAATTCGAATTTGTTGTTTCTTATCCCACTTGGTCTAGAGCGGGGGTCTCTAAACTTTCCGGCCTTAGAGCCATACTGTTTACCCAGTAAGTACCAAGGGCCAAAACTGTTTAAATTTTTCTGCCATTATCTATAATTTCTAGACCAGTCAGTTTGCAAGTGGACACCCCGGGATTCAATCAATTATTTGTTAGTTGTTATGCTTAAGTTACATTTTCTGTGTATTATGCTTATCATTAAGCTTTACCTAGCATGGCAATAAAACCAAGTTATTATCGTTCTGTGTTTTTTAACCAACTTATTACATCATCAATAAGCTATTCGCTGTCGCGGGCCGGATTGATGACACCGGCGGGCCGAATTTGGCCCGCGGGCCGTAGTTTGGAGACCTGGTCAGGCAACATCTAGACCAAGTCCATGATGAACCTATGTGTACTTAGACCGACGAGTCATGATAAAGGGTAAAAATGAATCTTCTTTTTTGTCCTTGACATTGCGGCACAAAGACATGGGGCACCCTAAGGTAAAAGTCTGACTTTTTACTCCATCCAGTTACACCCCCGGGCACTGGATATCAATTTTAGTCGCTTTTTACGGCATGCATAGGCTGTAGTGGGGCTATTCTAACCC
Source organism: Caerostris extrusa (assembly GCA_021605095.1). NCBI lineage: Eukaryota > Metazoa > Arthropoda > Arachnida > Araneae > Araneidae > Caerostris > Caerostris extrusa. The sequence continues at coordinate 17,170 of BPLR01019370.1, forward strand.
GGACCTCCACGGGGAATTAGAATTTAATGTGAGCAATATGATTAGATTTGTCTACTTTTATCGGACAACTCTGGTCTGATGTCCTCTGTTAATGCTGTTTGATTCTAATTTATAATAACTCTAACTAATTAACTAACTCTAATTTTGTATTTGGCTTTAAGTATTATGTAATCATTTTTGCAGAAAGCGTTACTTCTTACAGGTATGTAGAATCAAATGGTAAGATTGCATTCTTTGCTGTGCTTTACCAAATATGGATATTCGATTTTGAATCCAATTCACCAATTATGAAGAGATGAAAGGTGGCCATGTGATAGACCAGGGATGGGCAAACTTTTCCGATCGCGGGCCAAAAATCAAAAAAAAAAAAAAAAAAAATGTTTGGCGGGCCAAGTTAAATTTTTCTAAAATTTTAAAAACAATATACAAGTATTACAATTTAAATATGTTAATGACATGAATGAATTTGCGATGAGACACGCTGGTTTATACTTAACAACTGTAAAAAAAAATATTTCCAGGTTCCTTCATCATTAAAAGCATGGCTCTCTGAATCAAATTTACGTTTTTTAGTAGCCATTTTGGGGTTGAAATATTTTACCAATAACCCAAACAAGCTCTAGCTACGCTATACTTTTAATAATGTCACCACTATTCATGATGCTATATGTCCGCAAGCTTTCCATACGCAATCAATAATATTAGAATACGGCAGCGGGCCGGATAGAACCTTCCGGAGGGCCGGAGTTGACCCATCCCTGTGAAAGACGATCATACACCAGCAAGTGATCGTGAGAGTCTTTGGCGTACCCCCAAGTATCACTTTGAGAAACCTTTTTAGGAACCATTGCTCTAAATGTCCTCTACAGCTTAGTAATAACTAAAAGTAGCTTAAGTAAAATCCTCCCCTTCTCACCAAATGAGGAACTTCTGGTGGGATCAAGAATAACATAGAATCCTGTTGCCAATTCCTTAATCATTTCGGTAAGATCTTTTTCTCAAAAGCCAAGGATAGAACATCTCTAAAAAAAGTTTTTAGTAAATTTAATGGTCTGATCCCATCATATTTTGATTTCATCATAAAAAATGTCTAATAAATTTTGAAAAGTTATTTCATTGGAAAAAATAAGAAATCCAATATCTCCAACCATTAGTAATCATGATGTGTTAATATTTTGTAAAACATTTCACGGAATTGGCATCAGCAAACATATTTATCATGTTAATATTTGAGATTTGATATATTTGTCCAATTTTCTTTCACATAAATATTTCATCAAATTATGACTTTGTCATACGTTCCACGTCTACTTTTAATATTCATGTGGAATTGCATCAATTAAACGAAGCTTAATTAATTAATTTACAGTAGTTAAAATAAAATCATTATTCTTACCAAATGAGAAACTTCTGATGGTATCAAGAATTAGAATCCTGTTATCAATTGCTTAATCATTTTGGTAAGATCTTTTCTCTCAAGAGCCAAAGGTAGAAAATCTCTAGAAAGTCAGGTCACATCCTATTTTAATTTCATCACTAAAAAAATGGCTTTTGAAATGTTATTTCATTTAAAGAATAAGAATTTCAATATCCCCAACCATTAGTAAGCATGATGTTTTAAATATTTCGTAAACATTTCACGGGATTGGCGTCAGCAAACATATACATCATTTTAATATTTAAACAAATTTGTCTACAGATTGTCTTTTCAATTTTTCTTTCCCTTGAATATTTCATCTAATTATGACTTTGTCATATTTTACGCGTACTTTTAATATTCATGTGCAACAAGTAAACGAAGCTTAATTAATTTACAGTAGTTAAAATAAAATCAGCATTATTCTTACCAAATGAGAAACTTCTGATGGGCTCAAGAATTAGAATCCTGTTATCAATTGCTTAATCATTTTGATAAGATCTTTTCTCAAGAGCCAAGGGTAGAACATTTCTAAAAGAGGTTTTTAAGTAAATTTAATGGTCTGATCACATCATATTTTGATTTAAAAAAAAATGGCTAATAAATTTTGAAAAGTTATTTCATTGGAAAGAATAAGAAATCCGATATCCCAATCATTAGTAAGCATGATGTGTTAATATTTCATAAAACATTTCGCAGGATTGGCGTCAGCAAACATATTTATCATGTTAATATTTGAGCAAATTTTATATGTTTGTCCAATTTTTCTTTTACAGTGAATATTTCATCAAATTATGATTTTGTCATACTTTACGTCTATTTTTAATATTCATGTGGAATTGCATCAAATAAACGAACCTTAATTAATTGATTTACAGTAGTTTAAATAAATCATCCCTTCTTACCAAGTGAGAAACTTCTGGTGAGGTCAAGAATTAGAATTCTGTATCAAATAAATCATTTCGTTAATCATTTAATAATAATCATTTCAGTCACATCTTTTTTTTTCAAAAAAACCAAGAGTAGAACATCTCTAAAAAAGGTTTAAAGGTCAGATCACGTCCCTATTTTGATTTCATCACAAAAAAAAAAAAAAAAAAGCCTTTTTTTTTTTTTAAAGTAATTTCATTGGAAAGAATAAAATTTCAATATCCTCAACCATTAGTAAGCATGATGTTTTAAATATTTCGTAAAACATTTCACGGAATTGGCGTCAGCAAACATATACATCATTTTAATATTTGAACAAATTTGTCTACAGATTGTCATTTCAATTTTTCTTTCCCTTGAATATTTCATCAAATTATGACTTTGTCATACGTTACGTCTACTTTTAATATTCATGTGGAATTGCATCAAGTAAACGAAGCTTAATTAATTAATTAATTAATTTACAGTAGTTAAAATAAAATCATTATTCTTACCAAATGAGAAACTTCTGATGGGCTCAAGAATCAGAATCCTGTTGTCAATTGTTTAATTATTTTGTCAAGACTTTTTTTTTTTTCATAAGCCAAGGGTACAACATCTCTAAAAAGTCAGATCAGATCACATCCTATTTTAATTTCATCACAAAAAAAAAGTGCGTTTTTAAAAAGTTATTTCATTGGAAAGAATAAGAAATCCAATAACCCCAACCATTATCAAGCATGATGTGTTAATATTTCATAAAACATTTCGCAGTATTGGCGTCAGCAAATATATTTATCACATTAATATTTGAACAGATTTTATATGTTTGTCCAATTTTTCTTTTCCGTGAATATTTCATTAAATTATCTCTTCGTCATACTTTACGTCTACTTTTAAGATTCACGTGGAATTATATCAAGCAAACGAAGTTAGACGTATAAAAAAAATCATAAGAATAAACATCTGATAGGAAAAATCTTTTTCTCTTTTAAATGCAAAGAAAAATTTTTAATAGTATTATTTTCAAGAATCGTTTTCTAATTTGTATATTTCAACTTCTAAATGAACTTCTTCAGAATTTTTGTTCTTAATCTGAAGAAAGAATATATTCATAAAAAGAATTCAAAGACTATAAGAAAATAAAAAATTCGTAAGAATAAAATGCATGAAATACAGTACTTTTTGCTTTTCATTTCCTTTTTGCAATGTTTGCACTTACTGCATTAATAATTATGCATTAATAATTTTTTATTTTTTACCCCCAATTTTATTCTGAAAAATCGTTATCTTCTATAATAATTTTTTCCATATGCAAAATATTCGTAAATAATAAATAAACAGCAAAAATATACAATACAATATAAAACTGAATAAATAACAAAAAAATAGAAATAAAGAATACTGTACGCATGATCCTTTGAAACTAACTAATCGTTTGGTTTGATTTTTAAAAATTCAATTTTAACAGTTTTATTGTAGTTACCGTTTTGGCAACATTTAAATGATCACAAATAAATTAAAATATATTCATTTTACAAATTTTAATGAATTTTAGTTTCTTAGGCCAAATGGCTTTACGCTATATAATTTATTATTTTTTCCTTTATTTTAAACAGAGCTGCGTTACTGTTAATTTTATTATTGTTTTTGCTGTATCATCTATTTGACCTAAAAATATTTATCAGACTTCTTCCTCGAAACTATATGTTTTTCCAGTAATAATCATTAATATACATAAATTGAGGAAAAAATGCTTTTATTAGTCTTTTCGGTTTTGAATTTTTAATGTAAATTTTAAAATATCAGTTATTTTTAACCTAAATGAACTTCTTCAGAATTTTTGTTCTTTATCCGAAAAAGAATATATCCATCAAAGAATTCAAAATTTAAAGAATTCGTAAGAACAATATGCAGGAAATATAATACTTTTGCTTTTTCATTCCCTTTTCTGCAGTATTTATACTTACTATTTCTAAATTTAAATGTCAATGAGCATTGATATTTTTATTCATCACATCGTTGTAGTTACTATAACTACGTGTGTATTCACCGTGATACTGAACAAATAGAACTTATTTAAAAATAACTATTTTCATAATAAAACATGAAAAATGTAACACGCTACTTATGTTAAAATTTTAACGAAGGATATTTATTCTATGACCAACAGATATAACTCAATCAGTAAACTTTTCAATATTCTTTACTTTCACATATAAAGCATACACATGTATTCGACAAATTACATAATTTCAACGTAATTGTTTATTTCATATCTCTACGCAATTAGGACAACAGAACGTGAAACAAAAAAATCAATCTAATGCTTATTTAAAATTTCATTGGATATTAAATAAATGAATTTATTGAAAACAAATATGAAAAAAAAAGATAAATAAATAAACATGTTAAGTGCTCATCTAAGAAATTATTACGAATTTAAGATGATCATTTCTTAATTGTGAAAGTAGTCACAGACAGAACTTTGACGTCATTTCCTTTTTTGTTGCCGTAATAAAGAATTAATAAATAATAAATGAATTCAAAGTTCATCTGTTTTTATTTTATTTTATTTATTTATTTCCGTCTGTTCGTCTGTCTTTTATTTATTTTTAGAAGTCACTTGTAGAACTTTGTCATCATTTACTTTTGTTGGAAGAAAGAGTTAATTTTAAAATGAATAAATAATAAATGTTTTTAATTAGACAGAATAAATCAAATTACGTCTGAATTTTTTTATTTGTTATTTTTCATTTTATTTATTTATTTTTCATCTGTCTTTTTTTATTTATTTATTTATTTTTTTGAAGTCACTTGCAAAACATTGTCATCATTTACTTTTATTGTTGTAATAAAGAGGTAATTTCAAAAACAATAAATACAAAGGATTTTTTATTTAGAAAAAGAATTCAAAAGTTCGTCTGTCTTTTTTTTTTTATATATATATTTTTTTTATTTTCATCGTTTCGTATGTCTTTTTTATTTATTTATTTAGAAGACACTTGCAAAATTTTGTCATCATTTATTTTTAGTCGTAAGAAAGAATCCATTTAAAAAAAATAAAATAATAAATGTTTTTTTATTTAGAAAGAATAGTTCAAAGTTCTTATATTTTTGTATTTGTTATTTTTCATTTTTTTTTTTTTTCCCCGTCTGTTCATCTGTCTTTTTATTTATTTATTTTTTCTTAGAAGTCACTCATTTACTTTTGTTGTTGTAAGAAAAGAGTTAATTCTAAAAAGAAAAATAATAAATGTTTTTTTAATAATTAATCAAAATACGTTAGTGTGTGTGTACAAATATAATAAATTCAGTGAAAAAATAGGAGCTTTCATTGTTATAATTATTAAATTCTGGCCACGCGGATTAATTTATTTTATAAGATAATTCTGTTAAATTAGACAATATTCCAACTAACAATAAAGAAATGTAATTTTACAATCACAAATAATTCTATGTTTAATAAGAAATATTAAATAAAACGATAATTAATTATTTTTAATTTTTATATTATCTTATTAATATGCTTCTTATAAAAATAATATAATTCTTATGTGTAATTTTAGTAACTCTTCAAATGCATAGAAATTTTATGTATAATAAATCAATACTACCACTATTTGAATAAAAAGTTTTCTCATTTTTATTTAAAATTAAAAAAAAAAATTTCAAGAGCTTTATAGCAACTAAAAAATAATCCAAACAAGCAAGAAATAAAAATTTAAAACCTACTTTCTGCTTCACTGAGATTATTTTCACTTGCGTCTGGAACTTTTAGAAATGGTGCCAAGTACAAAGTTAAAGAAACAACATTATTCAATATTCTTAAATATTGAATAATTAAAGTCTAATTTAATTCAAATCTTTAATAATAAATAATTCTAAATTTAGAATTTATATTTAGTCGATAAATGATTATAAAAATTTTTTTTGCAATTATTTTGTTTTTATTTGTTCAAGTTAACAAGTTTCATTTAAATTTAAAATTAATCTCACTGTTATATATTTCATTCTTTTTTTTTTGCCGAAAGATTAGTGTAAAGCTCAACATAGAAGTCGAGAACACGACTTAAAATTATCAGTTTTTAAATTCATAGATTACTTGTTTTTCTTATAAAATTAAATTATTTATTTATAATATTATTATGAATAAATTATATAAATTAAATGTTAAGAATTAATCATTAATATTTATGAAAACTGCTCTATAATTTTTCTTTAATAAATATATTTTTTTATGGTACACTATATAGTCGAATATATTAGTAGAAAATCGTTTGATTTCATGTTTTCTGGCCATGTTAAAAGAACAGATAGATAATGAATAAATGCATATAAAAGGAGAATTTGACCTTAAAAATGAAACCTGACACCGGAAGTATCCATGCCTGACGTTAATAGCCATTCGGTTTCCATGGCAACAGTCTGAACTAATAAAATATCAAATATATACATTTTCACTTGACCACATGTCTTGATTTGCACATAGCTCATTCATTTTTTTTTTTTTTTTTTTTTATGAAAAATAAAATAATTGTAACATTAATTAAATGAGAAAAAAAAAGGAAGAAAAAAATAAAAAAACGTATAGTTAAAAAAATAGTTATTTTTGTATTCTAATTCAATTTTATTTTAAGAAATAATTACAATAATATAACACAATTATTATTTTTCGTAATGTTTATTCGGCAATTAGGAATTCAGATATTATTTATTATTTAATATCAAATTAAATCGTTTGTTTTATTGTATCTCTTAAATCGTTTGTTTTTTAAAACTTTTGAATCGTTTGAATAATATTCATTCTTGATTCTAATATTTATTTAGTCGTAAAATTTATTTTTGATGAATCGGGTACCTTGTATTTGGGCAGAAGGGGTTAATTGCCTTATAGCAAGATATAACACGAGTAATTTAATTTCATAAGATTTTTTTTTTTTCCCATGTGGAGTTGTTTGCGTACAATACTGTAAAATAACCATCAAACATCCATCGTTCTTCTGTCTGTATGTTAAGAATGAGAATCGAACCCGTAATCAATAAAGTCTGATGTGTCAGTGCTGCCATATAAACCCAGCGAAACGGACGAATCGATTACTTGTTAGGGGCTGCTGGTCAGATATATGGGATGCAAAATTATTTTGAAAGAAAAAAATTTTTGAAATAATTTTTCTTCTGATATAATAAAATTTTAAATTTCAATTATTGAAAATTAAAATAATTTGTATTGAAATTGAAACCGCTCCGATATGCCAGTAGTATCTAGATCATGACAGGCGACAACTGCGGCGGCATATTGGAATGATTTTTTTTTTTTTTTTGGGGGGTTAATGCAGTTGTCAAATACTTAAACAGTTCTCTTTATGTCATAAGCAAGGGCTGCGCCTACGTTACTCATTTAGCACTACCCAGAGGACGCGTGTAGCTTGAAGACATGCCACAGACGCGAGTATAACTACCCTCGCAACGCTCAACGATCCTATTAGACAGGGACCTACGGTTTAAAGTGAATTCCGAACCACTACAAACATCCATAGCACCGACGGGACTCTAACCCGAAACCTGTGGTACCGAGCGCCACAGCACTAGTGACTCGGCCATCCGGCCCCTGAAATGTGTGATTTTTCGCACAGTGGGAGGACAATGTTCTTCCAACTTAAGATAACAATAAAATAGTAAAAATCGTCCAAAAAGCAATTTGCTAAGTGAAGGGAGGGGGAGAGACCCTTTTCAGTGAGTACGAGTGAGAACGATTGAATCAGCCTCACTGACCAATTTGCCAGAATCCTCTGTGTGTGCCATGTGTCTCGGCCCCGTTCCGATCAGAGTCGGTTTTTTTCCTTACGTAAAAGGAATTTTTGTAGACGCATTTCCTACCAGCTGTCACCCACAGCCAGAAATAAAGTGGGTTGTTTCACGAGGTGAAACGGAGACCTTCGGAGAGCGTTCGACTCGATTATTTCGCTCTCCCGTCTGGACCCCGCTAAAGTCTCATACGGATGACTTTATTATAGAATTATTTTCACAACTAGACGTATTGTTAGCAATTTCCCTCTAGGCTTGCTGACTTCTCTGTTCTCAAACAAAACAGAACTCCACTCCCAGTCTTTTGAAAGACGATTTACCTAACACCCCTCCAACTGAAATCGTCCCTACCCAATTCTTATGAGTGAACTGCAAACGTAAAGGCAAAACTACATTTACGGCGCATATTCCAATCTGGCCAGTCGTCGCATATCATGATATAATAGACCAAGGGTGGCCAACCCAAGTGATCTTGCTCGACCCAATGCATCATAACTCCGCGGCCCGCACATAAAATTACAAACCCCCATATTAGATGTAGACCCACTATAGACATTTTTATTACAACCTGTTATATTAGATGTTCCAAGAAGCGAGAGCATCATGAGTTCGCAGAATATAATTTAATTATTCTACGAACTCATAAATAAAACAGGCAATATCTGTCATATATTCGCAAGAATATTATTTTGAAGTCAAAGTTAATTTTTTTTCTCATAATTTCGACAGTTAATTTTTTTGAATATGTGAATGCACACATAATGTATTTTTCTAATACATTGATTTTTACTACTTTGGCCATTATAAAATAAATATATTTTGTAAAAGTGTGATAAATCTCACGGGCAGCAAAAAAAAATATTCTAAGCGGGTCCCGGGTTAGCGACCGCTGATATAGTAGATGCTAATGAAAGTACCTTTCTCCCCTCTTGTGCCTCTCTATTTGAAATCTTCCGAATTGGCAGTTTGCCAATTTTCTACAAAGTCTATTGTCGAACTATATTTCTTGGGAGTAGTACTACGACTAACAAAAGGATCTTATTAATAACTTCACTAGTAATAAAGGGCCTAGTGGCCGAGTGAATGGCTCGGTACCTCTCAGTACTCGGTACCACATCGGCGCTCGGTACCACCACCCGCCGGGTTCGAGTCCCGGCGGTGCCATTGATGTTTTAGTGGTTCGGATTCCATTTTAAACTGTAGGTCCCGGTTTGTTTAGCCTAACGTGTGCACAAGATGACCGTAGAGCGACAAACAAAACCAATCAATAGTAATAATTAATATCTATCTCTCCTAATTTTTTTTTTTTTTTTTTTTCTATTTCGTCTTATGTAATTTTTTAATAGGTTTAATAATTTTTTTTCACCCCGTTTATCTTTAAAAATTATGCAATTATCTAGCATAATTAATTTTCTAATTAAAAGAAATCCATTTTCCAATAAACCTATTAATTTTATGCATATATTTTTACTAGAAAATAAAATTAAAAAAAAATTTTTTTTTTCTTTGACTAATAGATTTACAGAAAAAAAAAATCGTAACCATAATTTCTTTAAAAATTAATGCAGCCTGCTGGCTTACATAATACCTCAGCCAAGAAGATTTACAAGTATGGTTACTTTTTTTTTCTATTTTCTTGCAATACAAACCGGAAATTCCATGTGTGTGTCAATGTCAGTTCTCTGAAGCATACACGCGTTCTTTCGACTTGCGTAGCAGGAAACTGGCATTATAAATTTAGATTCAAGTCACTTAATGCTTTCTATTTCGTCTCGTATGAATTCCGCTTAGCCGCCTTAACGTCAAGCTTATGCAACAATTTTAGCTTAAGGCATGGTTTCTAATCGTTCAGTTTCAGTATCACATTATTCTTGATAAATGTTAATCGAGTGATGTATAGTGAGTAAAAGATTGCAAATGTAGATGATTTGAGGGTTTTCGGTGTTCGTATTTATTTCTTGAGTTTATTAAACAAGAATTATTTAAATCAAGGGTGGCCAACCCGCGGCCAGCCTTGAATATTTTTGCGGCCCGTGAGATTTATCACACTTTTGCAAAATATATTTATTCTATAATGGCCATAGTAGTGAAAATCAGTGTATTAAAAAATACATTATGCGTGTATCCATATATTCAAAAATTAACTGTCGAAATTATGAAAAAATATAAACTTTTATTTTAAAATAATATTCTTCCGAATATGTGAGAGATATTGCCTGTTTTATTATGAGTTTACAGTTATGGCTTCGCAGAAATTATATTCTGAGTACTCATAATGCACGCGCATCTTGGAACATCTAATATAACAGGTTCTATGTTGCACTTTAAGTGGTCTCAGTGATGTAATGACCATCCCTATATACGCACAGTTGATTGTTGATAGCAGAGCAAACTAGACTCTTAGTTCAAGTTGTTAGCGTTTTTGGTTCAACTTGCACCTGCGAATCGTTTTTTTCTAAAATGAAATTGACTAAACATAAAACACGCTCAAATGTAACGGACGCTAACCTGCAACACCCATTACGATGTGCAAATACCCATATTGAGATCGATGTGCAAAATCTAAGTGAAAAAATGAAGAAACAAATATCGCACTAAAAATAAATATTTTTTAATGATTTCACTTTTTTTTTATTTCATTTGTATTTGTTTATTTTTAATGTTTCATTTTTAGTGTTATATATTTCTTTACAATGTGCGTTTAGTAACATTATTATTATATTATCTTTGTTTACATGTAAGAATATTAGTTAACACAACAATAATAACTCATTATGTTTCAATTTTTCATTCCAAAAAATGTCTATAGTGGGTCTAAATATAATATGGGGATATATAATTTTATATGCACCCGTGGAGTTAGGATACATTTCAAAGGGGCCGCGGGATCGTTTGAGTTGGCCACCCCTGATTTAAATATTAATCAAAAGAAACAAATATAAATAACTTTTATTTTTCTCTTTATAAGCACTTTTCATAGATTAAAAGAGTAATTTTTAAAAAAAATAAATAACATAAAAATAGTTGTAAAAAAATTTTTTTTCTTATCCCACTTGGTAGATAGCAACATCTAGACCAAATCCAAGTACCCGCGTGGTCTCATGGAAGGAGGGAAAGGGGGGCAGCTTCTTTAGGGATGGAGCATCCGTAGGTAGAAGTTTCGCTAAAGAAGGAAAGTGCCTTCCGGGAGGACTTCTAGGGGGACTACCCTGCATTTGCGTATCGTAAGGGAGAGAACCCAGAAAACTCCCACCAGGGAATCCGACTAACGAGTCAAGAGGCTGAATATCACATACGCCAACGAGTTTCCTCGCTTTTGAAACAATGTCTACAACAAAGACTCCAGCGGATTGAGCCTCAGCCCTAATGCTCGCTAGTGGGTCTACGGTCATATAAGACCGGGACTTACGGCTTAAAGTGGATTCCAAACCACTGCAAACATCCATGGCATCGCCGGGACTCGAACTCAAAACCTATTACACCGAGCGCTACTCACTCGGCCAGGGCTAATTAGATTGCTTTTGGGAGTTTTACGCATTTTCTACTATACGACATTCAAATAAGATGCATACCTGAATGTCCGAAGACAGTACTTTCGCCTCACTATGGTGACATACAAAAATTCGTGATATATATATATATATATATATATATATATATATATATATATATATATATATATATATATATATATATATATATATATATATATATATATATAAGTGGAACACATAGTTTCCGATATTTAAAAAAAATGCCAAATTTTTTTATCATTTAGCACTAATACGAAAGCGTTATCCAAGCTGAATAACATGAAACCAGCCTCAATATGGCCACAAGATAGAATAGGAGAGAGGATAATGTCTTCCTTCAGGGGAGAAGACCATCAACAAAATGCAATTTAAACTGAATTCAGATATCTGAAAATAAGGAAACAATTTACGCATATAGTTGTTGAAAAAAGTGTAGGTGAACACTAATTCGATATGTTAGATCCATAATGATTTTCAACAAGATCTTTGGGAAATTGTACCGAATTTGCATATTTTACTGGACCAAAGAAATCATGAAAATTCAAACGAGATATTCAAACTGTTAATGGGAGACTTACTTTCAAAACAATTAACAAGCCTATTTATTTTTCAAACAGTGATTGTACTGCAAGCCATAAAGAGAATCGAACTATAATTTTAAAATCATTATAGCATTACGTCCATTAAAGAAATAATACTGTAATCATCAGCAACAAGACTATTTATTTTATATAAACACACGATAAAAACTGTTTATTGGAATTAATTAATCTGAAAATTACTATACTTATTACTCCAAGGAGTCACATTATTAGCTTATTCGAATTAGCACTAATAGAATATAATGCTAAAATATCGCCAATTTAGTGAGATTTAGCACTTTAATATGCCAATCTTGAAATAAAAAAACAATGGCTTATAAAACAAATTTTTTATCTAAAGTATTAATTATAATAAATTTATAAAAATTCTGCATAATTTTAATCTTTTATTTATTTTCTTACAACTCATCGACAAGTAAATAACCAAGAGACAAGAATGTATTAAAATGAAAATAAATATAATTCAATAAAGATTGTTCATCAAATTAATATTTTAAAAATGGCGGACAATAAAATAAAATTTATTTATTTTATATAAAATTCTATAAAATATACACATGCAAAAAGAATTTGTGTGAATTTTGTATGAATATATAGCGATAATTGAAAAACAGATTATTAGCTACAACAAAAATTCATCGAAATCAATCAAATCAAATTGAATTAATTATTGAAAAAAATTCATTCATTGTATTCATATTGATGTATTTTAATTTCGATGTCGTAGCACTGTATGCTTTAAGTATAAGAATAATAATAAAACTATTAAATTTTACTTATTTTTTTTTCTCATGAATGCAAATTAATAGTATTAATTAGATAATTATCAAAATTTAAGCATTACTTGTGAACAAACAATTTCGCATTAAAAACATCTCAATAAAGGAAAACACATATTCGTGCTTCCGTAACAAATAACCGCATTGCATCATTCACGAAAAAGTACATGAACTATTCTTAAACTATTAATCATTATTTCCTTTCGACGGAAATTCTTATTCTGGTAAATTATAAATTAATTTAATCTGTTATTTAAATAATGAAAAACCTGATAGAATAAGTAGACGATTTTTCTTGTTGTCTACATGTTTACCCAATGCCTTACAAAGGAAGGGAAAGAAAAAAAGTGATCCAGAATTAGAAGTCGGGAAGTCGATTTTTACGGGTAGCTGTTGAAGTGAATAATGGATCTATTGCCCATGCGCATTACAAAATGCAATTAGAAGACATATACACAACAATTCAAACACATATTTTTTCTACTACTCAAAAATGCTTACAAATTATTTTTGTTTATAAATATTCATAGAAAGGAAAATTTTTTTAATCAATAGTAGCCTTCAGACTTTTCAGACATTTAATCTGGACATGCGCAATAATGCATTGCTTACTACATTGTTCCCCTTCACTGGATTCTGGATCTGGCAACTTCGTGGCAAGCCATTTTCGACCATCTGTTTCGCCTGATAGCTGGTGCAAGTCTGCTGCTGTGCGTTAAGTGAGAAGGTATACGTCTTTTCTTCTCTGTGAAAATATCTAATTGGTGAGCAGTATATAATAATAATCCTCAGCTTTTGTCTGTAGAAAATCATTCAATAATGGAAAAGAATTTGGAGCAAGCTGCATGCAATGGCGGAGACCAACACGACGATCCAGTCGATAATCTGGATGAAGAGGCCGCTGCAAAAGAGAAATTAACAGCAAACGATCCTTCTAAGGTTACGTTCACCTCCGTCAATTTAGATGGGAAAAATGGAGATGCTAAAATCGACATCCACGTTGCTCAAACCACTGTTGGAATGGGAAAAGAAGAATTGATGAAATATGCTAATGAACCATTTTGGGTGAGGCTACGCCTGTTCCTATTCATCCTCTTTTGGTTATCCTGGATTGGGATGTTAGTAGGTGCCGTAGCGATTATAATCCAGGCACCTAGATGTCCACCAGCACCTACTGTACAGTGGTATCAGAAAGCAGCTATGTATCAAGTTGATATTGAGACCTTCCAAGATTCTGATGGAAACGGTGTTGGAGACTTAAAAGGTCAGGCATTTTATTTTATAGATAATTTTTACTCACAATTCAATTTTAAAAAATTCATTATCTTTTGCTTTTTGTGTTTTATCCTAACTAAGGAATAAAATTTTAAAATTAAACTTTTGTTTCAATGATTTTTATTACTTCAACGTAGTAAAATTTGTATTGGAAAATTGGGTGGTGGAAAATTTCTTTCAACAAATGGTTAGATAATTTACTTTTAGAATATTAAACATATATTTATTATTTCAAAGTATTTAATGCAAATATGGGGTTATATAAGTGGTTTTGGATTACAAATTTTTTACCTGATATTTCCATGGAAAAGTTTGAATATAAATATTTCACAATATATTAACTGTCTTCATTTCTTTTTTATAGGACTTATTTCAAAATTGGATTACCTCAAAGACCAGCATGTTGATGCTTTGATGTTGAGTGCTTTTTACAAATCTGATGATGGAGGTATTTTAGACCACAAAGAAATTGATGACAAATTTGGTTCCTTGGCTGATTTTGACGAACTTGTAAAACAATTGAAAGAAAAAAAGTAACTTAATTTCAAATATTCATTGTTATTATTTAAATAATTAAAATATTAAGCAGATATGATTTAGGTTTTTAAAAATATAAGTCTGTTTTAGATATGTCATTTGATTTGTATTTATCAAACCTATTATACTGAGTGCATAATTAGTATTAATTAAAAATGTGACTTAATAAAATTTTCATCAGCAAACAAAAAAAAAAAAAAACAGAAAGAAAGGTTATGTATAATTTCAAACATAAATGTATTTTTTAATTAATAAAAAATCTAAAGAGTTTAATCTTATTTTCAAATCCTTAAATTTTCCAAATATCTACATAGATATTATATTTATTGAAATTCAATTAATTTAATCATGAAATCTATTAAAAATAACCAGTGTGCCTTAAAAGCCTTTTTTTCTCCCTCAATTTTTTTTTTTATTTTCAAAAAAAAAAAAAAAAATTAAGATTGTAATTGCTTTAAAAAAAATGAGTGCTAAATAAAGGAAAAAAATATTAATAAACAATAGTAGCATTATAAAATATAAGAGGCTTCAATTAAAACAACTGTAAATTAATTCTTCTGTAATTTTTAATCATTTATTACTTAAGGAAATGCATTTTTCAATATATATGTATAATTCATTTACAGTGAAAATATCCAATCAAAATTAAATGGAATGTATAAAGAAGAAACTTTTTCTCCCTCTAGATATCCGATTGGTAATCGATTTCAACCCCAACCATTCCAGTGATAAGCATCCATGGTTCCTTGCTAGTGTTGAAGGTCAAGATCCTTACAAAGATTTCTATGTTTGGGCAGATCCACCAGCAGAGGATGAGTCCAAACCTCCTAACAATTGGGTATTAATGATATACAATATTTTTTATATTTTAAGAAACTAAATATTTTAACATATGGTATTATGTATAAAGGCATAAGCCTGGCTTTCCAAATATGTTCACTAGTTAATCTTTTTTTTTTTTCTATGATTTAATTATGTCTGGATATTATTATTAATAATTACTTTGGTATTCTCTTTTAATCTTGATTACCTGACAAGAATTATGCTATATATTTTTAATTTTTACTTATAAAAGTAATTTTTTTTTTCTTTTATCTAAATTTTTAAAATGTATAATCTTTTAGTCTGTGTCCTCTTCCCATTGAAATTTCAAAATTGATAGGAAACATGCTGATTTTTATTCTAGTTGAAATACAAAAAAATATAGCTGTACATTTTGATTAAGGCATTTTTAGAATAACTCAACTAATTGTTCTTACTGAAATAATAAATTCCTACTTAATGAAAATTTATATTAATTTTAAAAATATACTTATTAAATATCTCTTAAGACTTTTTAATTTAAGAAATGTCAATTATTATAAAATATTCTTTGATTTAATAAGACCTAAGGTAATATGTACTTACATCTTACTACCATATATGTAAAAATTTAAATATTTTTTTGTTATAATACTATGAAATTCATTCCTCTTGTTCATTATTTATATTTTTCAGTATTTTAATAAAATAAATATTTTAACATGCAGTATTGTGTTATGAAGGTATAAGCCTGGTTGTCCAAATATGTTCACTAGTTAATATCTTTTTTTTCTATGTTTTAATTATGTTTTGTTTCTATGGTTAATATAAAGTATTACTTTGATATTCTCTTTCAATCTTGAGTCCCTGGCAAGAATTATGTAATATATTCTTCATTTTTAGTTGTAAAAGTTAAATTATTATTTTGATCTAAATTTTTTATTAACTTTAAAAATATAGTCTTTCTTGAAATTTAAAAATTAATAGAAAACATGCTGATTTTTATTTGGATTATAGCATTTTTAGAATAACTAAACTAATAGTTCTTAAACTGAAATTACAAAGTTCTACTTAATGAGAATTTATATCATTTTGATTATAAGTTAAATTCAACACTAATAATTTATCAGTTATTTAGGTTGTTGCAATGCAATACTTAATATTCTTTAAATCAGATATTATTGATAGTTATTCATAGTTGTTAAATTTTGAGACTTTTTTTAATTTTAAAAATATACTTATTAAATATTTCATAAAACTTATGAATTTTAGAAATATAGTCAACTATTATAAAATCTTTGATTTAATAAGACATAAGGTAGTGTGTATTTACATCTTATTACCATATATGTAAAAATGTAAATTTTTTTGTTATAGTGATATGTAATTCTTTCCTCTTGTTCATTATTACTCAGTAGTGATAAATAGTTTAGCCTTTACTTTTTTTTAATAATTTTTACACCCAATTGTTTGTTAAAGCAATATGCAAAAAAAAAAAAAAATTTTTTTTTTCCTTCTATATTGAAAAATGTTTTAGAATAATATATAAAATTAATAACTTACTGAACATAAAATATTTTCATATATCATTCAGTGTGATATATTTAACTATTGTGTGTTCTTGTTTATTATAACCATTTATTTCATTTTATATAGTTAAATGTGGATGGAGAATCTGCATGGACATATAATGATGAAAGGCAACAATATTACCTGAACACTTTTGGAGCAAATCAACCAGATTTAAACTTAAGGAATGAACTTGTAAAACAAGAATTAAGGGTATGTTGAATTGTTCTTTGTGTTTAAAATCATTTGGCATAAGCAGTTCATTGCATTATTAACTTATATCTACTCTAACTCACCTTTAAAAGAATTTTGAGTACACTTTCTGGTTAATCTTTGAAACCCTTATAGTATAAATTAGATGTATTTGATTTAATTTTTATAAGCATGCATTTTCTTTTTTAAAAAAAAATTAAGTATAATATTTTTTAAATGATATTTATAAAAAGGTATATAATCTCATTTCAAATTTGATTTATCTGAAAAATAAATATCAAAAATGATTGTCAATTGTAATTTTTATTCAAACAATTTGTGATAAAAAGTCATCTGAATAAAATTATGCTACCTTGTTTAAATATAGTAACATAAGTATTTTTATAACAGGGTCAACTTATTTAATTCAAGTTAAAATCACAAAGAAAAATTGAAAAATAAATTCATTTTCAGATAAAGCAGCAAATTCGTTTTTCAGATAAAGAGCTGTTGCTTGCGAGTTTCTTTATAAAGTTAATTATTACTGATTAAAAAATTATAATTAATACAAGCAGTTTGAGGTAAAATAAAAGGCTACCAAATTTATTAAAAATAAATCAAAAAATTATATGTGATGTGTAAAATTAGAAATTTAAAATTAATTGTTAATACAGATAAATAATTTATTTGTTGATAAAACATTCACATTAGTTTTCACTGTTGCTAAATTTACTAAACAAATACTCTGTGTTGGCAATTACTTCTATTTCTTTATATTAATTGCATTAAAAACTTCGATTTATTTATTTTTCCCTTAAATCTTTTATATGCAGTAGTATTGTTTGTGTTCTTTTTATTTTTATTGATATCCTAAATCTGCCTGATTTAAAATAATATTATTTCTGAACATACTTTTCTCATGTGGTTCATCATATCAAAGTAATTTCTATTAAATTTAAATTTATCCTTATTTCTATAAAAATCACTTCTGTGAAGGGTTTTACAATACAAAGCTTTTTATAGCTTATATTCATTTTAAGAGATGTACAACTAATGACTATTTCTTTACATGGTGAATATTATCAGAGGCACGATTTAGAATAGATTTGTATGTGCTTATTTCCTTTGAAAACTATGTGATATGTTACATTTTTAGGTATTTTAAAATGTAATGGAAGTTTAAACAATAATATACTAACTTCGAAAAGAGTACTTGCATATCTATAAATGTGACTCATTTTACATTTATATATATATAATATAATATATTTCTTTTTAAGGATATTATAAAACTCTGGATGGAAAAAGGTGTTGATGGTTTGAATGTAGTTGCAGCTAGTCATCTTGTTGAAGATGAAAGTTTGCGTGATGAACCCATTGCTACTATTAAAGAAACCAGCAAAGTATGTATTTGTGTCATTTTGTTTATTCTATAGATTGACAGCTATTAAATTTTAATAAAAAAATATTCTTGTCATAAATCACATGGAATAGTAAATCTCCTGTTTAACATAAGAATCGATTTCTTGTTAGTTGTATATATGCTGTGCAAAACTACTCTGATAAAACAAAATATAATAGTGTGGTTGGGGTTTTTTCCCCCTTTAATATTATTGTCATTTTAATTTTTTAAAATTAAAATTATTTTTTATTACAATAAAAATCCTCATAGGTGATATTTTCATCCTTACAATGTCACTCTTTCTGAATCTATCCTACTTGGCTACTTGTCAATTTTCCACATGATTGGTGGTAATAATTACTTAAATGAGTAGTTTAAATAACTAATAAATTTATGGTCTTACCTATGTAGAAATTATTTTGCTTTTATTATTGAAAAAAAAATTAAATATATATCTATAATAATAAAGGATTTTATCTTTATTATTATAGATCTTATGTAGAATAACACCATATAAGTGTGTGTGGGGGAAATAGCTTATGTTGATTCATGAATGCAATATATATGTTTATAATTTTGAACACAAAATCAAATATAATGTCATCCTTGTTTAAAACTGGGAGTTTACTGAAATAAATGGGGCACACTGCTTTAAATGAATATTATATTCATTAGACTTAAAAGTGTATCAAAAAACATTTTTATATTTTTTTTTATTTATATTACATTACTATAATGCATTAAAGACTATTTATAATTTTAAAAAAAGTTAAATTTTAGAACAATTTGTTATTGGGGTTTCTTTCATTATTTTTACTCTGAAATTCAATAGTGAACACTTTATTATTTACAGCGAAAATACAAGGATGTCAACCACATCTATACTGTTGACCAACCTGAGAATTTAGGCCTGTTTGCTGAATGGAAACATGTCATCCAAAACTTCACTACTGTTACACTCCCAAGGTAAGTTTTCAATTGCTGTAAAGTAAATTGTTAGTTTTTTTTCTCTCGCTTTTCCATGAAATATATCTTTTTCAAAAAAAAAAAATAACACTAACCTTCCATTGGTGAAATTAATTTATTTTATATTAATACAAAGTCAATAATTTTGTTGAACTAGAGAATTAAATCTATATAATATATCTGTTTATTTTTGTTGAGTTTTATCCTAATTAAGTTTTGCAATAAATATTTTGATATTTAAAAGTTCTAAAAGGCATATAAGAAGATTTAGTTTATTTAGGAAGGCACATTCATATAAAAAGAGTAGTGCTTAAAAATTCATATTGGTTCATTATTTCTGAATTTGTTCTATTAAATGCCTTCTCTTTATGTAAGCAATTCATTCCAAAAAATTTCTCCATTTATGTTGTGTAATTTAAATAATATATGTGTTAATATTGAAGCATTATTTTTATGAATGAACTTTTTCTTTCTAGAATTCTTTTGGCTGAATTATCTGGATCAATGAACACTACCATGCAGTACTATGGTAATGAAAACAATACATTAGCAGAACTACCCTATAATGCTCACTTTACAGAGATAAACAGAGACATTTCTGGAATTGAGCTCAAGCATCATCTTGACATGTGGATAAATAATATGCCCTCATTTGGATGGCCCACATTAATGGTAAGTGTTATTGCTGTAAAACGTCTGTCTATTGATTGTTAGAACATTAGATTATAATAATTCATAGAAATAACGTTGAAAGTCAATAGAGAGTTTTTGCATGCCGGACGTCCGCTATTTTTTTCCCTAGCGCGCATGCTCATAGGAAACATTATTACTGATACGCATTCGCAAATTCCTATGAGCATGCACGCTAGAGAAAAAGCTAACGGACGTCCAAAATACGGTATGCAAAAACTTTCTCTTCTTACTTTCTCTTTAACATATTCATCTAAATATTTGTAGAGTGTTTGCTGTCCTTAATTGCAGGAACAATAATGGGATGTCACAAGGTTAATTTGGTTAAGATGTGCATGCAGATAATTTTATTGTTGTTTAATCCTTGACCTACAGTGCTGGGTGGGCATTACCCGACTAATCTACTCATGGAAGTAGGGAAAGGGGCAGCTTCTGTTATGATGGAGCACCATTGGTAGAAGTGACCTGGGTCTGTGTCACTAAAGGAGGGAAAACTATACTGCAGTATTGTATGGGAGGAAACTCCTACCAGGAGTCCAACAAGCGATTCAAGATAATGAACATCACAAGCACCATTGGGACTCTTGTTTTTTTAAACAAGTGTCTACAACAAAGCTGCCAGTGGATTGAATCTCGGCTTTAATGCTTACGAGCAGCAAATGTAGCCAATCTAGCTTGTTGAAATGAGTAATATATTCCTTCAAAGGTTGCTTCACAAACTTATATATCACTTAAATGTATAATTAATTAAAGGAAATATACAAAAAAATTTCATAGCCCATGACAGCCATTGTTTTTTGGAGGGAGGGGGAGGGGTCTTCATTGACTAGTGTCCTACAGTTTTACTTTAAATATCTTGAATTAATAACCTTCCTGTTATCTAATTTCTTAACTTTTAACATTATAACATGGGAATTGTTTAAATATAAGAACTTTAAATTTATTTCCTGCTAATAGAAAATAAATTTGAAATGAACTAGTGACTTTATAATTTTTCATCTTTTCCTAGGTTGGAAGTAAAAATGTAGCAAGACTGGAAAGTCGTGTTGGAGAATTAGTAGATGCTATTCATATGGTTGCTACATTTACTAAAGGCACTCCTCTATTTTATTATGCTGATGAGTTAGGTGTATCTGATATACCTGCAGCAAGCAAGGGGAAAAGTAAGAAATTCTGTAAACGTTTATGTATATATATATATATATATATATATATAAGATTATATCACCAAAACATAATAGTTAACATAGTATTTGCCTCATTTATAAATTTTATATCATTCCTTTAATTCAACAATGACTTAACATTAAAATTGTGTTTCAGAAACAGGAGGAGAAAAAAATGCTGTTTGTTTTTTAACTTTTAGAATGACTTATCTTAAAACAGAATAAGAAATGCTTATTCATTCATTTTAATGAAATGTACAGGTTTAAAGTGTATTTTGAAAGAAGTTACATGATGTAGTTATGTAGTGGCAGAATTAAAATCACTTTATTTTGTAATAACAATACTACTACTTTTTTATATAAATATATTTATGTAAAATTTGGTTTTACTAATTTTAATTTGCCTTTCAAGTATAATTTTTCCTAATTTCTATTCAAATTACAAAAGACAAATTATTAAACTACTAATAAGATGTGCTATGTATGCTTTCGTTAAATTGCTTTTTATGTAATTATTGCTTATGTATGATGTTTTATGTATTACTAACTATTTGCTGTATTTCGATTTCCATGTTCCATGCTGAAAATTTATTTTACTTAGCCCCTTACTCTTCGCACAATTTTGACAAAATTTGCTTAAAACTTAAAATTCAATTGATTAATATAAAAAAAGACATTGTTTTTACTATAAATTTCGATGCAGGCATTTAAGAAATATGCATAATTTTTTAACAGAGGAACATTATGTATGCTTTAAATAGTATATATATATTATTTGCAAATGATTATACTTTTGCCCAACATCAATAATAGCTGTAATATTTTTGTCACATTTAATACTTTTTCTCTGTATGATAAAGTTTGAAACAAGGTATACCTAATCATGCATTGCAATCTTTATAACAATACTTTGTTTCTCTTCTAATTCATTTCTTAAATTCTCTTGTTCATTTGAACTACTTATTTTATAAAAAATTAAAAGTGAAAAAATAAAACACAAACTGAATTCTTCAAAATATGCTCTAATAGGAAAATATTTCTAAATCTACATATTTTTTGTTGTTTAATCAGTGTAAGCATTTGCTGCCCTCTATGAAGAAGCTATGTAAATAAAAATTGAAATTTCCACAGCTTTTTATTACAAAAGCTTAGCCCATGCGATATATGTACTCGGCAAAATTTGTACGAATTGATTGCCACCTGACGATTAAGGGGTTAAGAAAACTAACAAATTATTTCTGTTTTTCATATGTGTGTTTTGAAATGTGCCATTGCTTGTGCTTCAGCTATTAATTTATTGTAACATTAATTGCTTGCATTTTCTTAATCAAAGCTTTACATTTTCCCCCAGAAATCTATACCTCATACTGTAATGCTTTGGAATAATGAATCGTACAGTGGCTTTACTAATACAAGCACTACTTTGCATGTGCACCCAAATTACACTACTATAAATGTGATGGTAAGTTCTATATAATGATGAAAGCTATGGCTAATGTTTGTATAATGTTTCATCTTAATTCTTACAGTAACAAATTATAAGAAACATCTTTTAAGTTAATTATTTTAGCAGTTGAATGTGTTTTAATCTATCTGGGTGCTACAATTGTGCTTGTTTTGCACAATTTCGAGATTTTGAAAAAGAAAGGAAATAGATTTTTTTGCACATAGAACCCCATTCCATCTTATCTGTGCTTGAACCATTAAACTTTTGAATGTACAAAATTATTAAGCATGTGTGATTTTTAAAAGGTCCTAAGAGTAATTTTTAAAAATTTCAGTAAAACAACTGCTTGTTAAGGTTTTTTTTTACTTTCTTATTGCTTTATTAACAAATTTGACTTGCAAGATTTTTCATTCAAATGCAAAAAGAAATATTGCGATGCTAGTTTAAAAAAGTAATAAGCATAGTAAAACATTATCATTTAGTAACATTTCTTAAAAAGTAATACAATATAATTGTATTAATTTTTAAAAGTATGGAAGCATGAAATGATGAATAGCATGTTAAATTTGATATTATTAAAAATCATTTAGTTATTAAAATTAAACAATATCAGTGGAATTGTTATTGAAGCTCTGAATTTTTTTTTTTTTTTTACTTACAAAATTTTTTTTTTCTTCATCTAAATCTTACATTACAATAAAATGTAAAGATATAAGAAAATTCAAATTAAATATTTTCAATATACTTAAAGATTATAAATTAAACACTAAATTTAAAAGGAGCTGCAATATATTTTTAGTTATTTATTACATTGAATTCAATAGCAATGAAATATAATCATTTACTATAACTGATGGTTTGAATAAAAGGAGAAAAGATTCTAAACCCTGTTTTCTTTCCCCAAGGTATTTTTATTTTAGCATAACATAGCAAAATACATTCCTAATGTAGGAAGGGAATGACTTTCACTTCTGGGGGGGGGATTTCATTTATTCTTTATAATAAATGAAATCTTATCATTTGTAATTACTGAAAACTAGGGGGTGGGGTGTAGCAGTATTGGAAGGAAGCCTTCAGAGCTTGGTTTGTTGCCCTATGGCCATCTTGTGCACACTTTAGGCTAAACCTACAGCTTAACGTGGATTCCGAACCACTCGCAAATATTCATGCCCCTTACGGAATTCAAACCTGAAGGTGTGTACCAAAGGTCAGAGCAGTAGACAATTGCCCATCGGGTCGCAGGAAACCTTCAGAAAAGGCATCAAAATCTGTACTTTTATTTTTTTAAAATAACTTTAGTTGGATATAAGTTTTTAAAAATTGCATACATAGATCAAAATGCCTGTTCCATTGTTTGTACCCCTAACATAGTTTTTTGAAGGAGTTATTAAATTATCCATAAACCGTACAATTTTCATTAAATTGTTTTTAATGTTGTCATCTTGTATTCTGTAGCAAGGCTTAAAAGAATTAAGGTCGTTTAATTATGAATTAGCATTTAATAACTTCTTGCCTCACTAAACCATGTATCACAAACATTGCAATTTTTTGCATTTTATTTGTAAAATTAAAGTTTACATATGCATTAATATATTGAAATTTGATTAACAATATCAGTACAGTATTTTATGGGGTGGGATACATTTTTATGATAGATCCTTATTTTGTCAGAAAAGTATTGGAAGATTTTTGGGAGTGTCGTTGTTATTTTATGTACATCCAACATTATTGATTATCTTGTGCAATAGAAAATATTTATATCATGAAAATTAGCATTTATTTCTGTCATTAAATATTTTTAGAAGGTGAAAATAGAAGTATGTTTTATTTATTTTTGTTATACTTTATTAACAAATATATTTATTACTACTGTAATTATTTCAAGTTGCAACTTAATTGTATTTAAATTTAGATTTTTAACATTTTTGATATATTGTGTAGTTTATTTTAACTATTTTCCTTAAGTAAATTGTTTGCATGTTTAGATATTATTATATGCGAGATATATATTTAAAACGTTTATGTGTATAATTAAATTAAAAATGCATGAAATTTTTTTATTTATGACGTGTTAACAATTAAGTTGAACTAATTGTTAACTATTAATACTAAATTTCACAATTTCATTAAATTATTTATCCTATAAAGAAAAATAGATGAATCTGTCTTATTTCACATAGTTTTCATTGCATTTTTTATGTTCTTATAATTCTTGTTATAATTCAATGCTATTAAATACTGCATAATCACAATTTTGTGCTAATTATTATTTTATTTCTTTTTTTCTAGGTGCAAGAAAAAGATAAAAATTCACACTTAAAAGTTTTCAGCCACTTATTAGCGCTGAGAGGCCAACCTGCCCTTAACTTTGGCCTTCAGGACTATCCAATTGTAACAAATGAAACCTTTTCTCTAATAAGGGTGCGTAAGGGTTCACCAGGTTACCTGGTAGTGGTAAACTTGAGTGAAAACCCAAGTACACTAAATTTCTCTGGTAAAAGCAGCTATCTTCCCGAAACAGGGAGGGTGGAAATAAAGAGCAGCAACATTGTCGATGGACCTCTGGCAGATGGGGAACATCCAAAAATTTCATTGAGTGAAGTTCTTTTAGGCCCTAAACAATCTGTAGTACTATCATTTGTACCAATTTTTGAAGGTTAAAATGAAAAAAAAAAATTTTTTTTTCATTTGTTAGAAGACTGGATTCATTTTGTTTTTATTTTTAAAAAATTAATTTTTTATTTTAAAAAAGTTTAGATGTATGTAAAATTTTTTGTATCTGTTTTTATGTAGTATAGTTGAATTAAATTTATGAAGAATTAAATTATTAGACTGTTGCATGCTGTGACTATACTATTTTCTGTGCTTTAGAGTTTAAAATATGTGATGAATAAAGATGATTCAATGCAAGAATTGTTTGTCTGTTATGGAAGTTTAATTGCATAAATTGAACATTTTTCAAAAACATGTATATATTTTTACTCTGTTTAATTACTACGATTCCAGAGATGTTAATAATTACAGATAATTTCTAATAGTTAGCAAAGTAACGAAACTTTTTTTTTCCTTTTACTAGCCAGGTCTTTTTGCTATTAGAAAATGTGTATCAATTTCAAGAAAACTGGTGTCAGCTTTAGCAAAAGAATTATATGTAAAAAGCGATTTAATAAGTAATGTAAAATTCATCAATGTATGATCACAATTAAATTAGTGTTGCTATTACATTTTTCCTTTGATATCAAAAAGAAAGGGTTTGAAAATTTGGACCAAACTGCTCTGAAATTCATCACTTGTTGCATTCTATTATAAAAAACTGCAAATTTTGCATTTTTGTGCCAAAAAAAAGGAGATATTTCCTTTGTTTTGATTTAATAATCTGAAAAATAGCTAAATATGAATGAGCCTCTCTTCAGCCTTCATTTATGATTGTTATTGGGAGGGGGAAGAGTTCTGCTTTTATGACTTTTTTTGCTGGCAATAAGATTTATTGGTTATGTCAACAATATTTGTCAGAGGGAAAAAAAAAGAAATTTTATGATTGTAGTCTATATCGTGGTGCTGTCTATTGTTCTTTATAGGATAAATTTTTGAACATGTATTATTAAATGTTTCTACAGTAACTATTTCAAATAACTAAAATATAATGATGTAAATTGTTTACAACTATGCATTATTTTGTTTAATTTCTAAAAATTGCTGAATTTTTCTCTACAACTAATATCTTTTATTTGTCCTTTTTTTATTTAAGATCTTGTTAACTATCCAAATTTAAAAACTATTTTATTTTTAATAATTTACATAGCTATAATCTGTCATTTGAAGGATTGAAGCCATTCTTTATTTCCTATATGTTATTCAAACTGAATTTCGTAAGCACATTTTTTTCCAAAGAAAATATACTTTTATATTATATCTAGAAATTCTTACATTTTCTATTTTTTCAAAATTGGGTATATATTATAATTGTAAAAAACTAAAAACACACTACTTTGCTTATACAAATATAGAAATAACTTAACATTAAACATATATAAGCATTTATTTTTCTTACTCAATCGAAACTCGTATATCATTTGATAATTTTTTAATCTTTTGTTACTTTGCTGGATGGATTAGCTGTGTGTCAAAAAAAATGAGTTTTTGTTTATAGAAAAGATAGTTTTTATTTATAAAACTTTTGTTATATATTTTATGATGTTTTTTGTTTTTATAATGCTTAGATTTTCACTTCAAGATACTCTGCATTATTATGTATTTCTCTTTGTATGATAAATTTCTGCATATTTATTTAAAACATTAAGTTTTTAAACATATTCATCTCATAAATGAAGTTAGTTTATATTTTGATTTTACATATAAATTATTGGACTGCAGATCAGTTTAGTATTAGCTTGGTGTCAATTTATTATATTACAACCATATTTTGAAACAAATAACTTCAGGGATGTAAAATCTGTTCCAAAATTCATGCTTACTACAAAAACGGCAAATTTCGTATTTCTGCACCAAAAATGAGAGAGATTTAGTAATCCAGAAAATTAGCCTTATATGAATGAGTTTTATCTTCTATGTGTTAAATTTAAATTGCTTCCAAATTTTATTAATATTTTACATTTGTAAATTATTCACTACCAAACATAATTTTTTTAAATTTCTGAATTTTTCAATCTACTCTAAAACTAATGTTTTATTTGTCCCTTTTTTGTTTATTATCTTATTAATTAATGTCTGAATTTTATTTTTAGTAATAATTTAAACATTAATTGTAATCTGTCATTTAAAGGATTACAGCAATTCTTTATTTCCCATTTATTACTTGAACTGAATTTTTAAGCACTTTTTTCTACAGAAAATCAACTATGTTATATCTAGAAATAATAAAATTCTTAAAAATAAGGTTTGTTAAATAATATTTAATATTTATCCATTGTTTATTTATATGTAATTTTTTTCATTCTTCTTATGCAAGAAATATTGGGTGTTTTTTTGCTACATTTTTGTATTTTTTTCTAAAATTGGGTACATATATTTAGATTTACTTTTAAAACTATAAAACACCATTTTGCTTATACAAATAGAAATAACTTATTATAAACACATTTTTTTCTTGCTACCAATTATTTAAAATAATTCATATTTTAACTAAACACATTTTTTTAAAAATAGTATGCCAAAACAAATGCAAAGAAAAATTTAATAATTATTTTTATATGAAATCCATTAAAAATTTGTACAATATTTTCATTAAAAATATTCATTACTAAGAATTCCAAAATATTAGGTTGCAAGAAGGATAAAGAAAAAATTGTTAACCCTTAAAAATATTAATAAATACACCAATTATTGTAATCCAATTCAATAATGGATGTGTTTATTAATATACAGTAAATAAAAAATTATTTTATTATTTATGCATTAAATAAATAAGTTTAAACATTCGACTCTAATTTTCTTATAAATACATCAATGTTAGAAACCAAATAAATTCGATAATTTAAAAATATTTGACTAATCCCTTTTGTGCATTAGGCAATACAAAAATGATGCCAAATACTTATGAAATTAATGGTGGTTAAATGAGTACATTCAACCTCCATAAGGCTGCATTCCTGATCTTGTAATAATTTGTAATGTTTCCAAAGCGTATTAAGATTTTGGGAGACACTCCAAAAAAGTAAACACTGCTTGATTTGAACTTATCGGGTTCATTTCCTATTACTTTGATACTTTTAATGAAAACTTTAAATTTAACAATAAATTAAACTTCTTAGTATTTATATTTTTAAAAAAATTATTTTTGTACAGTTTTCTCAAACTGATTGCAATAATAAATCGATTAGTTTTTTATTTGTTTTTTCAATTTAAATTTAGTTTTTATGCCTAAATATTCAGAAATATAATATGGTATCTACAATTCAATTGTATACTGTATTTTTTTTGTTCATAAAATAGAAGTATATTCTTACTTACTTTGATATATTATACATAGTTTTGAAACTCGAATATTTCTGTTGAAAGTAGGAGATCTTATATAAGTAGTTAATTCAAAATTTTAAGATCTTTTCTTAAACTGTAATGCACATTTTATACACTAATCAAATATATCGCAATTTTGGGAGGATTCTGCACTTTAAGCTTATTAATTTCGCCAAGTCTCTTTTCAGTGCCAATTGGAATCGCCAAAGGGTGATAATCATGTCATCTTGGCGAACAGCATCAGCATTTTGTTTGTTTAGGAGGGACTTAGCTAAAACCTCAGGGGAAAAAAAAAAAATCTCCCAAGTAAGAAAGAGAAGCCTTAAAAGGGCAGAACTCCTATTCTAACAACCAAATTATAAAGTATATAAGGGAATTTTTTTTTTTTTCCATTTAATTTTCGGATAGTTTTCTGTTAGCGAATGCAATTTATTGGCCAAATCACTGCGTCAAAGATTCCCAAGTCATCTCGAAACACACGAGATATCGCTTATGTTTAAAACAAGACTTGTCATGTATCGAATTTTTGCAATTTCTTTTGGATAATTTCATTTGTTTATATATATATAACCAAATTAATGCAGCATATACTATTTGACAATTGCCCCAAATTGAGTAACGCAACGGACGTTTCCTTTAGCAGTACCTTTGCAGGTGCCACTAAACTTAAAAAAATGTATTCATTATTTAGTCAGAGAAAAGTTATTGAATTTAAAAATTCAATTTTTCATTTGTATTAGATTCGCACTACATCCACCCCTGAATGGAAATATTTCAAAATGTTGAACTCGTGATATGATTAGGCAACATTTTAACAGAATAAAAGAGATTTTTTTTTTTTTTTTTTTCTGTTTGTATTGTCTGTATAATTGCAAAAACTGTTTTGAATTGTGGTCGGCTGAGGCAAAATCAGCTATTTGTTATTTCAAGAAATTTAGCAGCACAAAGGGACAATTCATGTAATGTCCAAAACACTGCCATTTTTAAGAAATACTTTAAATTTTTCATAGATTTTAAAGACAGTTGAGCATAAATTTAGGAAAAGTATCACTTATTTGTAATACAAAACTTTTTAAAGCATATTCTAAAATACTGTGAAAAACTAGCACAATATTGAAATGTAACACTATCCTATCACTACATTTTATATAAAACAGGATAGTCTAATTTTAATTAATTTTACATTTTTGCAAATAATAAAAAAAAAAATCTTAAAAATTTTGAGTCTTTAATTAAAGTACAACATACATTACATCGAAAGCAGGTGAAATATTTAAATTAATAAAAATCATCTGTCTTTTTCGAATGCAATGTCTTACTCGATTCTTCTGTCCTTTTCTTCAAATCATAAATTCATTCAGTTATATAAGAGAACAATTTTCTTCTAAATATAAGAAGTCACAGAGTACAGTAAACATAGAACAACCACATAATGGTAAGAGAAATAGAAAAAGTGGAAGGAGCTTCTGAGCAATTTGGCTTACTTCAGTTCCAGCTTTATCACCTGATGTGATATTATCTTTTAATCAAAATTGAGAGGACACCGTCTGTTTGTCTTACTCTGTGTTTTAAAGCCTGACAGCTTTAAATTCAGATTGATTTGTCAAATCTCAAACCGAAAGCCGTTAGTTCACAAACTCAACTTAGTCGCTCTGGTTCCTGTACATCATGGTTCTGGTTCATTATTTTTTTCTGTGGTGCTGTGATATCCGCCGAAATTGTGAAATTAATTTTCAATACTTCTTTAGTCCAGCCAGAGCGTTTTAATACAAGGCGTTATAGATAACCACATGCGTTTTGTGATGCATCTTTTCATACTTCGCTTGGATTTCTCCAAAAATGTCGTTTATAGAATGCTTAGCATTTAGTACTACTATAAAGGTAGACAAGTAACAAGCTCAGCCTTACTTAGAACGCATCACAGAAGGCTGCTAATGCAGCAGCTTCTCACACTTTGGTATCTGATTTTAAATAAATACATAAGAGGGGGGTAATCCTCTTTCCTTCCTCATTGCGCATAAACAGAAACACTTAAAATTAAAAACAAAATTCCCAATATTCATGATTAAATGTCTTTTCGCCATACGAAACTTTACTATTATATAGCAACAAAAATCTGGATATCGCCTAATTTATTTGTGTATAAACCTTGCAACAAATGGGGCCGAGTGGCTAGCGCTCTGGTTCTCGGTACCATAGGTATCGGGTTCAAATAACGGCGTCCCCCATGGGTGTTTGTAGTGGTTCGAATCCACTTTAAATCGTAGGTCTCGGTCCTAATAGGATCGTAGAGCGTTGCGGGGGCATTGTTACTCCGCGTCCGTGGCTTATCTTTAAGTTACACGCGCTCCCCCTGGGTAATGCAAAGTGAGTGCGTCTGTGCAGCGCTTGTCTTGATGCGCGCTAAGGCATCCAAGGCCAAGCTATCTAAGTGTTTGCCAGCTGCATTAGAACAAAAAAAAAAAAAAAAAAAAAAATATTGCAGCAAAATAAAACACATTTTAACTTCAAAAATAAATCTTATAAATAAGCGATACAAATTTGATAATGAACAAAAATTCTGAAAATGAGTGACAAACATCAAGGAGGCCAACAACAAGAAATCTAACATGAAGCATATACAGTGAGTCACAAAATTGAGTATACACCTCTAAAACTTTTAGACTTCTTCCAATTACAAATTAAATATTGATTTAAATAGATAAATTTTTTTATCCTAGATACTCTAACCTCTGCTTTTACCATCCTATAATAACACAATTCTATAGTTAACTTATTTATTACAAAAAAAGTTAAGCGATTCGAAGAAAAGATAGAAAACCATGCCACAAAATTGAGCATACACTTCTTATATTTATAAATTATGCCACCACTTTTTTTAGTTTCAAATTTTCTTTAAAGAGTTTCAGGAGTAGCTGCTGCTTATAACACGTGCTATTGCACTTCAACGCTTTTAAATAGTATTTTTTCTCATTAAAAATCGTAAAATGAGCTCTCCTAGAGAAACTACTGAATCTGAGCGTTTATTGGTTGTAAAATGGTCGAAAGAGGGCAAATCTCTTCGAGAAATCGCTTCGTTGATTGGTGTAACTCATGGTTGTGTCCAAAAATACTACAGAAGTATAAAAAAACTGTATCTGTGGCCAATATTCCTGGAAGAGGACGTAAAAAGAAATACTGAGTACTACAGCGAAGAGGAAGATCATTCACTCAGTAAAGAAAAATCCGAGGGTGAGTACCTCTAAACTAGCTTTATCGATGTCCTCTACAATCCGAAAAAGATCTCAGTTGAAACAATTCGA
This sequence comes from Caerostris extrusa, assembly GCA_021605095.1. Taxonomy (NCBI): domain Eukaryota; kingdom Metazoa; phylum Arthropoda; class Arachnida; order Araneae; family Araneidae; genus Caerostris; species Caerostris extrusa. Next base: position 49,541 of record BPLR01019370.1, read on the forward strand.
CTTACCCTTCACCAATATGGGTTTCATGGCCGTACACCAATACGAAAGCAACTCATCAAGTATGTGAATAGACAAAAGAGAGTGATTTTCGCCAAAGAACATCGTTTAAAGCCTATTTCTTTCTGGAACACTGTAATATTTTCTGATGAAAGTAAGTTTAATCTTTACGGAAGCGATGGACGATTTAAAATATGGAGAGAAGCTGGGAAAGCACTGGCACCTAAAAACACCATTAAGACAGTCAAGTTCGGAGGTGGATCTGTCCTCGTTTGGGGTTGTATGTCGGCTGGAGGAGTTGGAGAGCTTGCTTTTATTGATGGTATTATGGACAAACATGTATATTTGGGGATTTTAAATGATTACTTGAAAAAGTGCCATTAAGTTGGGGCTTGGGTCAAGCTTCATATTCCAGCAGGACAACGACCCCAAGCATACAGCGAAGATTGTGCAGTTATACTTGCTGTAGCATTGCAAGAAGCAATTACACACTCCAGCCCAGTCACCAGACCTAAACGTCATCGAAAATTTGTGGTCGCAATTAGAGAAACCTGTACATGAGCACGAAATCACAAGCAAGGAAGTTCTCAAGAAGGTTCTGAGAGAAGAATGGGCTAAAATTTCTGTTGAAACCACTAAAACACTAGTAGAATCTATGTCCAGAAGATTACAAGCTGTAATTCAAGCAAAAGGTTATGCAACAAAATATTAATTTGTACTTTAAAAGGAAATTAATAAAGGTGTATACTTATTTTTGTGGTGGTGTTTTTCCTCTCGTCTCAGATCTTTTTTTTTTTTTTTTCGTAAAAAATAAATAAACGTAACAATTTTATAAGTATAGTACGGTAAAGCATAGACTAAAGTATATAAGGTAAAAATTTCAATCATCTTAAAGCAATATTTAATTTGTAATTGCAAAAAGTCTCTAAGTTTCTAAGGTGTATACTCAATTTTGTGGCCCACTGTAAATTAAAAAAACAATGATTCTATAAAGTAAAAATACAACACTATAATAGAATCGCCGCATGAAAGCATTAACTATTAAATTATCACAGCTTCTGTAATCTTCATATAGGATTGAAGGATATAATTAAAACCTTCGAGAAAACTGTTCTTTATTTCCAAATGATAATAAATAAACATAACTTTCTTTTTCAACGAAAATTATCACAGTACATAGCCACAGCGACAAAAGAGTTCATTTTAATAAATTTTGTCAAAGAGTGAATAAAAGGGCTTTGGATCAAGGTAATTGAGACATTATGTTCCAAAAAAAAAAAATTACTTTCTAGCCAATAATAAATATTAAATTATTCTCTTAGGAGAAAGGAAAAAGTAAACAAGAAAGCAATAAAACAACTGTATAACAAACAAGCAATAAAATCAAAAAGTTAACTATCTATTCTAACAACAATAAAATTTTCACAAAATATTAAATATTTTTAAGATTTTTTAATTAAATGTCAAGACTGAAAAATTGTGTAAATACTCTTTTTAATATTTGCATATCTTAGAATTTAAATAAAATGGATGATTCCAAAATGTCTGTCATCTATTTAACAAATCATAATAATGACTTATAATAGCATGAAATATCAGTTCGCAAATGGAGTGCCAGGAAAAGTTACGAGGTCAAAAGCACCTCTAGATATCACGTTAAATATATCATGTAGCGACACCTATTGATGCAAAATGGAATACAAATTGAACGACTTCTACTTTCACTGTTAAAAAAGGGAATTTCCCGCTAGAATGAAAACAGAACGTTGTTGTTATTACGTAGTTGGCGTTAGAAGAAATGGAATAAAGATGTAAATGTGAAAATTGATTATCGTCTTTTATTTTGCCGTCTGGATTTTAATAACACTACGCAACCTTTACAAAGCCGCCACATACTTGGTGACCCGTGAATTGTTTGCAAACTGTGATTTATTTACAAAATGACTGAAACAAATGGATCGGCGAAAAAAAGATGAAGTAGCGCGGGTAAGTGTCAAAATACCTCCTTTTTTGGGCAGAAAAACCAGAAATATGGTTCTTTCAAGTTGAAGCACAGTTTTCAATTTGTGGAATAACAGCCGAGGATACAAAATTCAACTACTTAGTTTCGCAATTAGAACCGAAATTTGTTGAAAGTTTGTGGGACATTATAAGTGATGATAATAGAACAAAATATACCGCTGCAAAAGAACGTTTGCTGAATACTTTTAAAGAAAGCGAAAATAAGCGTCTTCAGAGACTACTTACAGGACTTGATTTGGGAGATCTTAAACCCAGTCAACTTTTACAAAAAATGAGAAACCTGGCTACTGATGGAATTACTGACAAAGTGCTAACAACGTTATTTCTACAAAAAATGCCTGATTCCGTGCAGAATATTTTACTAGTTAGTGATGAAGGAATTGAGAAACTGGCATTAATGGCGGATCGTATTCTTGAAATGCAACCAAAACAAGAACTTTACTGCGTAAACAATAATGTTTCATCAGGATCAGATGCCATAACTGAGTTACAACAACAAATTGCATCTTTGGATAATAAACTTGAAAAACTGAGTGTCACAAGGAACTCTCGTTCCCAATCAAGACATAGAGGTCGATACTCTTCTTATCATCGAAGTAAGTCTCGCAATCGCTATTATAATCCTTCTGGCAAATACTGTTATTACCATTTTCGTTTTCGAGAAAAATGTTTTCCTGATAAATGCAAAGCTCCATGTGCATGGAAAAATAATCCTTCGGAAAACCAGAATCAGCAACAGAATTAACGGCAGACTCTGCTGCTGAAAATACAACACATTGCCGTCAATTCCGTCTATTTGTCAACGACAAAAAAACGGGTTTACGCTTTTGGTTGACAGTGGAGCGGACGTAAGTCTTATTCCTTATACTTCTAAACACAAATTTATTAGTGACTATAAATTATATGCTGCAAATAATACTGCAATCGATACTTTTGGTACAGAAATTTTAAATCTTGATCTAGGTTTGCGCCGAGAATTTCAATTCCCGTTTATTGTGGCCAAAATTAGTAAACCTATACTAGGTGCAGATTTTTTAAATAAGTTCAATTTATTAATTGATATCAAGCATAAAAGATTAATTGATGGTGTAACTAACCTTGCAGTTTATGGTGACATTGCACCTATCTCTATTAATGAAAGTGTAAATACAACGAGCAGCTTATGTAAATATTCTGATTTATTTTCTATGTATCCCAATATAACAAAACCAAATTTTCTTGTTTCAAATGTTAAACATAATGTAAAACATCATATTATAACTAAAGGACAACCTATAAATTGTAAAGCAAGACAATTAGATCCAAAACGGTTGGAAATAGCTAAAAGAGAATTTAAATATATGTTAGACAATAACATCATTAGTCCATCTAGCTCAGAATGGGCAAGTCCCTTACATATAGTCACAAAGAAAGATGGTTCTTTTCGTCCGTGTGGTGATTATAGAAGATTGAATGATTTAACTATACCTGATCGATATAACATACCTCGAATCCAGGATTTTCAACATATTTTAACTAATAAAACTATATTTTCTAAAATTGACATTACTAAAGCATATTATCACATTCCTGTAGCAGATGAAGATAAGGCAAAAACTGCCATCATCACACCTTTTGGACTTTATCAATTCAATGTGATGAGTTTTGGTCTCAAAAATGCCCCTGCAACATTTCAAAGGTTTATAAATGAAGTTCTTTATGGTCTAGACTTTGTGTTTCCATACTTAGATGATGTGTTGATCGCCTCTTCTTGCGAGGAAGAACATCGTTCACATCTTAAAATAGTTTTCCAGCGCTTAGATAAATATGGTCTACGGATTAATGTTAGCAAATCAGTTTTGGGAGTACCTGTAATAGATTTTTAGGCTATCAAATATCTGCGGAAGGCTCACAACCTCAACCTCAAAAGATCGAAGCTATCATAGAATATCCATTGCCAGAAACTATGCACGAATTACGTTCCTTCTTAGGAATGATCAATTTTTATCGTAATTATATAAATAATGCCGCAAAAACTCAAGCCCTCTACATGAACTTTTGAAAGGATCTACAAAAAAAGATCGACGCAAAATACCATGGACCGATGAAACTAGACAAAGTTTTGAAAAATGCAAACAAGATGTTGCTCAAATAGCGTTAATGGCATATCCCAACTCAGATTACCCTCTGGCACTTCTCACAGATGCATCTGATTGGGCTATTGGATCAGTTATTCAACAAAAAGAACCAAATGGATGGAAGCCAATTGCATTTTTTTTCTAAAAAAACTTAATGATGCTCAGAAAAATTACAGCGTTTACGACCGTGAACTTTTGGGTATATATTTATCCATTAAACATTTTAAGCATTTGCTTGAAGGTCGAGATTTCGATATTTATACTGATCATAAGCCGTTAACATTCGCTTTTAAGCAAAACAATGATAAAGCCTCCCCCAGACAACTAAGACACCTACAATATATCTCACAATTCTCTACTAACCTATACCATATCAGTGGTCGAAACAATGTGGTAGCAGACAGACTGTCTAGAATTGAGAACATCGATTCACCTATTGTTGATTATGACTTGATAGCAGATGCACAAATTAATGATGATGAATTGCAAGAATTGAAATTACATTCCAAATCATTACATTTTAAAGAACACCAATTGCCATCAGGAAAGCTCTTGCATTGTGATACCTCTACTTCCAGTATCAGACCATTCATACCAAAAATTTTCGAACGACAATATTTAATATAATTCACAGTTTAGCTCATTCTGGAATTCGAACTACTGTAAAAGAAATAACTAAAAGATTCATTTGGCCAAATATGAAAAAAGATGTTAAACAGTGGACTCAAACTTGCATCAACTGTCAGAAAAATAAAATAACTAAACATACAAAATCAGAATATTCACAATTTCAAGCACCAGATGAGAGATTTAGTGTCGTTCATATCGATTTAATTGGACCTTATTCACCTTCTAATGGATACACATACTGCTTGACGTGTATTGATCGGTTTACCTCTTGGATGGAAGTGGTACCGTTATCAAATATCACTGCAGAAAGTATAGCAAAAAGCTTTTTATGAGCATTGGATTACCCGATTTGGTGTACCTACTTGTGTTATTACTGACAGAGGCACTCAATTTATTTCAGAACTATTTCGAAGTTTAGCTGCGCTATGTGGTGTTAAAGTAAACCATACGTCTTCTTACCATCCTCAGAGTAATGGCAAAGTTGAACGTCTTCACCGTACCTTGAAAACAGCTATTAGATGTCATAACAACGTTCGTTGGACGGACACATTACCAACGGTTCTTATGGGTTTGCGAGCTGCTCTACATGAGGACTGTAAGTATACAATAGCTGAAATGGTTTATGGCAAAACTATTAAATTACCAGGCGAATTCTTTGAAGAATCCAGATTGCCAATATCTGATGATAATTTTGTAAGCAATCTCCGAAAACAGATGGCCGACTTAAAACCATACCAATCCAAAAACAAATGTCAACAAAAGATCTTCATTCCAAAAGATTTGTACACATGCTCACATGTGTTTCTGCGAATTGACAGAGTTAAAAAACCTTTAGAACCCCCATATGAAGGACCCTATTTGGTATTGCAAAGATCCCCTAAAAACTTTCTTCTATCAATTAAAAATAAACAAGTTAATATTTCCGTGGATAGATTAAAACCGGCATATGTGTTACAACCTAATGAACTTCTGAATCCAACGTCATCAAATGATCATCCATCTGTGCCGAGTGAGCAAACATTTATACCAAGTCAGCAAGTTGCACAACCAAATACAACAACACGTTGTGGAAGACAAGTAAAACTTCCTGTTCGTTTCAATGACATTATTGACTTTTCTTCAAAATTATAATCGTCCATGTCCATTTTAAAAATTTTGATTTATTATATGTAATTGTATTTGTACTTATTTTGTGCAATTTAAATTTGTATCAATATGTATTTCTTCGCTATTATTTGTATAGATATATTAATTCTTCTACCATTTTCAAAGTAACGTAACTTTGTTACTGGTAGGGGAGTGATGTAGCGACACCTATTGATGGAAAATGGAATACAAATTGAACGACTTCTACTTTCACTGTTAAAGGGAATTTCCCTCTAGAATGAAAACAGAACGTTGTTATTATTACGTAGTTGGCGTTAGAAGAGATGGAATAAAGATGTAAATGTGAAAATTGATTATCGTCTTTTATTTTGCCGTCTGGATTTTAATAACACTACGCAACTTTTACAAAGCCGCCACATATATCAAAATTATTTTAACCATTTTTCACAAAACAGGATATCAATAGGTACAGAATTAAAGGTAACATGATTTTAACGCTATTGCGTTTGAGACAACAATTACATGTAACGTACTCAATAAGTGTTTGACCCCGAGATGTAACCTTGATTTTACAACTGAGACATCAATCAACAAGCCTTACCAAAAAAATTCTGATGCATCAATAACTCCAGTTGCTGCAGCGATTCTTGCCACCAAGTCCATATTCATATATACAGCTTTTTCAAGTAACTATCGAGAAAAAAAAAAAAATCAACGGAGGATAAGAAAGGTAAAAGAGGTGGCCAGGCAACAAATTCCCCATGGTAAATTTGGAAAAGCTGAGCCCAGATGTTAAACTTTTCTAATGTTTGTTAAAATCGTGTCTTATAATAAAATGTATGTCTAATGTGTTATAATAAACTGTATGTCTAACAAAAAATACTGAGAAATCTTATATATGACTGCTTAAATAATTTTTTTCTCGTCTAATGTTTCGTCATATTGCCTCTGTATTTATCGCCATATAATGCCTCTGGGTTGCATTTAAGAACTTAGAATTATTTATGAGATTATTGCTTGTTGTATTTCTGACATCCCAGTAAAATATTTATAAAGAGCTTCGAATCACTTTATATAATGAATATTCCAATGTCTTAATGACCACAGGTATCCGGTTCAAGTCCCGGCGTAGCCATGGGTGTTTGTAGTGGTTTGGAATCCACTTTAAACCGTAGGTCCCGGTCCTAACAGGATCGTAGAGCGTTGCGGGGGCATTGTTACTCCGCGTCCGTGGCTTATCTGCAAGTTACACGCGCCCCCTGGGTAATGCAAAGTGAGTAACGTCTGTGCAGCCCTTATGGCATAAAAAGATCAAGGTCTATTTGCCAGCTGCATTAGAAAAAAAAAATGTCTTAATGAAAAATTGATCATCTCACAAATCATATGAAGTTCTCAAAACTTATTTTACTTAAAATGTTTTTTTCATATTTTATCCAGTTATGTGAGATATTTAAATATATTTTAAAAATATTTTCTATTAGTTTTTTTTTTTTTTTTTTTCTGTTTTGAAATGAGTTTTAGAAGCCCAAATCAAGAAAAGTATGTAGCTTTATTCAGGTGTTCGGATGAAAGAAAATCTTTTCAATAAATGGCTTCTTTTATTGAAATTATCCATACATATATCCAGAAGGGTATTTCAAAATCATCGGGAATTAAATCTTCAGCAAACATTCATTAAGGAGCCAAAAAGATTGTGTCTGCAAAGAGAAAGGTATTTAACTCAATTAAAAAAAAAAAAAAAAAAAAAAATGAAGGGCCATGAAATTTTCATCATCGATTTCATCACAAGTTGAGAAAAAAAATTAGCCTACTCTGTCAGAAGGGTTCTTTAAAAATAGGATTTCGTGATCTTAATACAGAAGATGATAGCTCTCCCTAGTGAAACTAGTACAAAAAAAAAATTGCTATCACTTGTTGTTGACTAATCCTCAGTGGCCTGCAGTGTGGACGGGCATTCCATGAGTGATCTACTCATGGATAGAGGGAAAGGGGCAGCTTCTGTTGTGATGGAGCACCCGTAGGTAGAAGTCTGACTTATGCTCCGTAACGCTCTTACAGTCATATGAGACCGGGACCTACGGCTTGGACGCCGCAGGAGTACCACTGTCCTCATCGCTCGTAGCGATGCTTCAGTGTTTGTTTGTACACCCACGGAAAAGGGGACCTATGGTTTAAAGTGAATTCCGAACCATTACAAACATTCATGGCACCGACGAGACTCGAACCCGAAATCTGATACCGAGCGGTACCCTGATACCGAGCGCCAGAGCGCAGGCCACTCGACCATTCAGGCCCAAAAGCTATAATTCAAAGTCTAGGTCGTTCTGGACAGAAAATTAAACTCTTTCGGAAATTGTTGGGATAAAAAGTTCGGAAACTAGTTACAAGTAAAGAGAGTTTAAAGATTTTAAGACAAAAGAGGAAAATTTTTAACTAAAAAAAAATCATAAAAAATTCTAAAAATGGTAATCTTGTAAGAATCATTTCCCACCCTCCTACAATTTATGGTAGTAATATAGCTGGATATTAATTTTATCACATTACAATTATTGAACGAACATTGAGCAAAGTTCACCCCTTATGGGACATATAATTTTGTTTGAAATTATTTAGAGGAGAAGACGCAAATTTATGATTCTTAAATTTAGTTAGATTAAAAAAATCTTTTAATTTGCAGCTGAAATATTCTAATTTTACAAAAATTTAAATAAAAACCTTCTTCATAATAGTGTTCATGTGTATATTCTAAATAACAAATGTTGCATATTTTTATAGTACCACAATATAAAGAAGTAATTATATATTAGAGAATTACCACGGCAAATATCAACTACAAGAGATTAACCATATAAGAAATTTGTGGAGTAGTAACCAAATATATTAAGTTGCTTTTAATGTTCTGTACCACAAAAAATGGATAATAATCCTGCTTTGTATTCAAATTTGTTTCTGAGTCTAGAAGGCTTCCACAAGAAATATTTTTCCATACCTAAAAATCGTTAGCTGTGAAAATGAATTCTATTGAATTTATACAATTGTATTGTGATTTTAAACGATATTCTCCATTAACGATAATTCCAATCTATCAAAAAATGTTGAGTGATTGTGATAAAAGTAATCATAGCTTTCATATTTAGGACATTTATTTAGAATTTTATATAATTTATTCTGCATGCACAGAGACACATACTCATTCTATTTCTACATTCTGTATTTGGAAGTTTTATAGTTTTAGTGCGACATTTATTTAATTATGAAATATTATTACAGTAATTCTTATTTTTAAGAGTATAAAATAATGAAGTGAAATGAAAAACCATTTTAACCGTAAGTGCTTTTAATGAATGGCGTTGCTCTCTTGAGGGGCAGGAAATTTAATAAATAATGGCGACTATAAATCCGGATGCAAATTCGATTGTTTATTCGTATCTTTTAAATCATTGTCCGAAAAGTGCTAAAATATTTGCCAAGACTACTAAATTGGTAAGTGTCTTATTTATTCATTCCATTATTACTTAGAACGTATCAAGAGGTTCCGGCGAACACGTGGAAACCGGTATATTCTAATTTTAAGAAAAATGTAAAATAATTATGAAATTAAAACATATTTTAATAGAAGCATCTATTTTTCTTTCAGATGAAAGTGATTTTGAAACATTATTGCATTTAGATCATTAACTTATCTAATTAAGTTTACTCATGGGTCAACGTCTGATAATTTTTAGATCATAAAATCTGACATTTTTATTAATTCACAAAATCATCTTCTTTAGATTAACGCTATTACACACCTTCATTATATTTCACACTGAATTCTTACTTTTAAAAAGCATTGTTTAAATAATTACAGAAAGTTGCCATTATTAGTAAAGTAACCAGCTAACAAGCATCTAAAATAATTATAGATAATAGTATATTTAGGGAAACTCATATTTTTACATAGTATTTATTTGTTAATGAAGAGAATGAGCACTTGAAAAATGAATAAATTATGTAATTTTGTATTTTTCTGGAGGACAAACTTGTATATTTGTGTTTGGAAAAGAGTGAAATTTTAAACATTCAATTGTGTTTTTTTGCTGGTGCAGAACTTAAGTATATATAAAAAAAGTGTCCTTTTCTGTATGAGCATTAATGTTAGGCAGACATAAAATGTATTCAATAATACTTCATATGAGTCAAATTATTAAGAATTTCACCCAACAACTTTTGTTTGAAACATTCCTAGAGTTCCATTCATTCACTTTTCATAGTGTATTATAGCTGTAAGTAAATGAACATATATGAAATACTTGGGTATTGAAATGTTCAATGTCATTCATTATTCCATTATCTATGGCTGTTCATTTCTGTAGTTGTGTAACTAAATATTTTGAAACTATTATTTATTTGCAATGAATGTCCATATCTGATGAGAAGGGCCCAGTACATAATATATTTAAATTATTATGCACTGGGCATGCATTATTTATATTCTAAATAAATTAAAATTATTGTAATTTCAACCAAAAATTTCCATCTAATTTTTGTATTAATTGTCATTTACTATTCATTAATATGAACATTTTTCAACATCTTTATATGCAGTTGTAATTAGTTTGCAATATATAATCTTGTATTTTACATTCTTAAAATTAAGTTAAAAAATGTTTTTTTTTTTTTCTTTATAGGCATCTGTTAAACCTGGTACACCTAATTTAGAAGATATTATAAAAAAGAGGTATTCCTTTTTTTTTATTATTAATGTTTATATTAAAATTTATGGAATTGTACAAGTAATATGCATTGTAACATGTCTTATATTAAATATTACAGTAAGAATTAGAAATAAATGGTTCTTATTTTTGATAATCATTTCAACTTAATTTATTACTTGGAACCTACAAAATAAAAGAATAAGATACATTATAATGTGTTATATTGAGCATTACTTCAAGAATTAGAAATAATTTTTATTAGCAGATGCTAAAGATTTAGGCTTATGGGATTAACAAATTAAAATAAAAAGTTTTAAATCATAATGGACAATATACTTAGATGTATAAAAAATACAAGAAATTAGAAAGGGTATTTTAAACTTAGAAAGTTAGGTAAACTCCCATAATATATTTGTTTGTTCTGTTCATAGTCAATAGGCAATAAAAATAGTGAACAAATGGAGCTTTTTTTAAATTTTTGAATTGCATTCAATCAAATTATTGAATAGTGCATAAATATGTGATGTAACTTGAAAACATAGTCCCAAATTGTTTATTCATGCAGTGCATCTGTAACTTGTGTGATAGAGGAAAAAGTAAGGGCTGAGAGTGACAGTAAGTGAGATCCCATGTCATGAAGGGTAGAACGAGTAAAAAAGAGCGAGGCTACACCAAACTAAAGTGAAACTGATATAATTCTTTATCTAATAGAGACAATAGTGGCAAAATCTTAGTTTTGCCCAATTAGGCTGAAATCTCTTACAAGCGATTTGTTCCAATGAATACCAATCAAAATAATTCACATCCCTCCCACTCCTTTACCTTAAAAGGAGGAAAAAAAAAAAAAAAAAAAAAAAAAAAATTTAGGAAAAAAATGTACAAGATGTTAGGGAAAAATAGCTAAAAATGATTGATGCTATAATAACATAGAGCTGCTTTAATGGTCTAAACTTAGTTTTTATTCAGAAGAGATAGCTATTATATTGATTTTAAAAAGGAAAAGTATAAATTGGTTATATGAAGTTTTATAGCCTAATACTCTTAAATTTTTTTCATAAGTCATTTAAAAATCGATATTTTTCCTACTCTGTTTGTATTATGTAGAAAAATTGTATTTTTATCAATATATAATAAGTAAATTTTAATGTTACAGTGCCTCTGCAGCATCACCTTCAATTGAACTAAAAAAAGTAAGTTATTTTTAAGGATATGCTAGATATTTATTTAAAGTAGTTTAATTTGAAATTAAATTATTGATTATCATATCTATATATATATAATTAAATATATTGGATATTTTACCATTTATGTATTAGTAGAATAAAATTTCTAACAAACAATTTATACTTGCTGTCACAATGATGCATGAAACTTAAAAGGTTGTAAAAATAGATTATTCATTTTACTTATAGTAAATTGAACATAGGCTATAACCAAAACAAAGAAAATCATAAGATTTAATTAATAATTAAACAAAGAATTTAATGCCAACATTAAGTTTTCAAATATTTAGTATTTGTTTGCCTCTGTAGTAATCAAAACCAAAAGTGATTATTGAATGCTTTTTATTAAAAGAATTTTATATTCATGTTTACTATTATGTATTCATATTTTTATATTAATTTTTACCTGCAAATATATATTTTAACCCAACAAGCTTATAAATTTTAATGCACCTACTAAGCTTAAATGTAGTTTTTGGTAATGAACATTATGGATATGCAACATTTTAAAAGGATTATCAAAACTCTTTTAAGTTGAAGTAATCAGTAAATATGTGTATTCCTTCTGCTCAATTCTTAATTCTTATAGTTTTTCATGCATATTTTAAAACTAACATTTCCCTATCTTAACTACTTTCTATAAAATTGCACTGATTCATACTACTACATTTAGATTTTTGGAATTAATGATAATTATATGCCTATGGCTACAAAATAAAGAGGTCCTGATAAATCCAGGCAAATCTTGAAAATGAAATTCTAATTAATTGGGCAAAAAGTCAAGCGAATAAAATATTCAAAATAAATCATTAGTAACAACATTTGCATATGCATATTTCATACTCACACAAAAAGAAAAAGCCGTTCTTGAAGATTTCTTTAAATTGTACTTTGTAATAGACTGAAATGTAAGAATTTAATTAAAATTGCAACAGTTTAATCCATAAAATAAAGCAACAAAAACAGCCAACTACAGAGATCAAAATATGTTTGTATTTACATTTAAAGAATAATCTATGGAGTAGAGTGTCATTTCTTAATGGTATGAACTCAAGATTGTTAAAACTGTATCAAAACTTAACATTTACATAAAATTAAAGCTATTTGAATGTAATTTACAAATTGTGCAATAAATGTTGTATTTGTGCCACAGCTATTTATCATGAATAGCAAATAAGTAGTGTTTGAATTTCTAAAATGCAATGAATCCATGCATTATTGGAAATATAGAGGTAATTATTAATAGAGGTTTTAAGGAGAGATTTTCGGATATCTCACTATTATAATATCATATCTAATAACTTCTAAAATTGTTTTCTGATTTGATATTTATAATTATTTAAACAAATTGATATGAGATTTTTCATCTTGGTGAGTAATGTATTTGTTTACATTAAATTCTTTCAATTTTGAGGTGGTAGTAAACTTATCTTCACTATTTAAACAACTTTAAATCTATAACCTTTCTATTCCTTTTTGGGTGTAATTATTGCTTTAAAATGCCATTTAATTTTAAGACTTTTAAATCTCCTAATTTAGTTAATTTGGTTTAAATATTACACATCTTAATTTGACAGGCTTGTTGGTAAGAGTGATCTTTCTTGAGTACATTCGTTGAACATAACTTTAAAAAATTAGGAATTTAACCATAAAAATATGTGTAAATTTATCTTTATATGTCAAAAAATGCATTATTTGCTGGTTGTAGGGAGTTAAAGATTTGTAAAAGAAAATTTTTTTTTTACTTATTCCTAAAATGTGTAGTAAATACATAATGCAATATACATAGCATTTAATGAGCCACTAAAACCCATTGAAATAAGATTTTTTAAATAATCGCTTTCAGTTGTTACTTTGGTGGATTTCTTAATTTATGTATAAAGATAAGCCTAATTCTCATTTTATTTTTTGCAGATTTGCAAAATAAGAAACCTGCTAGCGACTCTGATAGCTCTGATTCATCAGATTCAGAGGGAGAAAAAGAACCTGTAAAATCTACTTTACCTAAAAAGGGAGTAGCTACTCCAGTTCAGAAGCCCACATTAAAAAATAAAGCTGGAGATTCATCTTCATCAGATAGTTCAGATTCTGAGAATGAGAAAACACAGAAAACACCACTTAACTTAGGGAAAAAAGTAGGGACTCCTTCGCGCACCCCATTCTTAAATCCAGTTGTAAAACCGACATCAGCACCTCAAAACTTTCATAAGTCCTCAAAAGATTCTTCTGATAGTTCTGATTCAGAGGATGAACAACCTCAAAATAAATCAGCAATACAAAAAAATAACGTCAAACCAATTACGAAACGTCCAAATAATCTGTCTAAAAAAAAATCTTCCTCGTCTGATAGTTCTGATTCTGAAGAACAGATTAAACCTAAAAATAAACTGCAAAATTCTTCTCAGAAAGTTATTTTGAATAAAATTATTCAGAAAAATAAGCAATCAACTGAAAATGCCTCATCTTCAGATAGTTCATCAGATTCAGAAGATGATTCCAAGAAACCTGTAGTTAATGGGGTCAAGTCTCCTAGTAAAATAGTTGCTAAACCTTCCCTTAAAGCTAATGCAACTGCAAAGGATTCATCATCTGATAGTTCAGATTCCGAAGATGAAGATCCTAAAACTAAAATATCACCCAAGAAAAATTCTCTAGCTAAAGTACCACCAAAACAAGTAGCTAAAACAGATTCTTCAACATCTGATTCTTCAGATTCTGATGATAAAAAAAAACCTAATTCCTCTTTAGCTTTACAAAAAGGTCAAGTTAATCAACAAGGTAAAACACCAGTTAAGCAAGTAATGCAAAAGAGTATTCAACAGTCAGTAACTGCTTCTTCTAAACCTGCATCTTCTGATTCGGATGATTCATCAGATGATGAGCCAACTAAAACTAAATCAGTCACTCCAAATAAAATGCCTGCTAAACAAGTTATGCAAAAATCCACACCAACTATTAAACCTGCATCATCTAGTTCTGACTCTGATTCATCTGATGATGAGCCAGCTAAAACTAAATCGGTCACCCCAAATAAAACACCTGCTAAACCAATGGTGCAAAAACCTGTTCAAAAATCCACACCAACTGCTAGTAAGCCTGCGTCATCTAGTTCTGACTCTGATTCATCTGATGATGAACCAGCTAAAACTAAATCAGTCACTCCAAATAAAATACCTGCTAAACCAGTGGTGCAAAAACCTGTTCAAAAATCCACACCAACTGCTAGTAAGCCTGCGTCATCTAGTTCTGACTCTGATTCATCTAATGATGAACCCGCTAAAACTAAATTGGTCAATCCAAATAAAATGCCTGCTAAACAAGTGATGCAAAAATCCGCACCAACTACTACTAAACCTGCATCATCTAGTTCCGACTCTGATTCGTCTGATGATGAACCAGCTAAAAGTAAATCTGTCGCTCAAAATAAAATGCCTGCTAAACAAGTAGTGCAAAAACCCACACCAACTGCCACTAAACCTGCATCATCTAGTTCTGATTCTGATTCATCAGATGATGAGCCCGTTAAAACCAAGTCAGTTACTTCAAATAAAATGCCAGCTAAACAAGTGGTACAAATATCCACTCCTACTACTACTAAACCTGCATCATCTAGTTCTGGTGATTCGTCAGATGATGAACCATCTAAAATTAAATTGGCTTCTCAACAAAGTAAAATGCCATCAAGCAAGTGGCACAGAAACCTATTCAAAAATCAACACCAGTTACTAAACCTGCATCTGATAGTTCAGATTCTGAAGAGGATTCTTCATCAGATGATGAGCCAACTAAAAAAACAGCTATCACCATAAAGGTACCTCCTAAAGTTCCTGTTTGGACTAAGAAGAAAGAATCATCATCTGATAGTTCAGATTCTGATGACCCTAAGACAACATTAAAAGCATCCCAGATCAAAGGAGTACCATCAGCTGCACAGAATAAAGCATCAATTGCAGGGAAAAGGAAAGCTCCTTCAAGTTCTGATTCTGATGATGATGGGCAAAAGGTTTCAATTGCACCACCAATGAAAAAAACTCTCCAACCTGCAAAAAAGGCATCCAGCTCTGATGATTCTAGTTCAAGTGGCAACGATCAAGAAAGTTTAAAAAAAAAAGTTGGAAGTGTATCAAAAAATGCATCTTTGCCTAAGAATGCATTGAATGTCAAAACTTCAACTCCTAAACTTATTTCTAAGACTGCTGAATCGTCAGACAGTTCTTCTGATTCTGACTCAGAATCTTCCAAGAAAAAGAAAATTTCCCTTAAGCCCAATGTTTTAGCACCAGCAGTAACAAAATTTGCAAAAATGTCATCCGATTCCAGTTCAGAGTCAGAAGATGAGAAAGGGTTAATGGTAACTTTAAAAAAAAATGTCTCTCCTAGTAAAAAAAGTTTAAAAGCTGCAGTTACCAATCCTATAAATAACAAATCTTTAAAGAAAACTGCAGATAGTAGTTCAGATGATTCAGATAATGACCAGCCAAAATCCAAGTTATCTCTTGTTACACAAAAAGGACCTGCAGTAAGTAAAGCTTCTGCTAAGAAACAAGAATCTAGTAGTTCTGATTCTAGCTCTGAAGATGAGAAAGTTAAGAAACCTGCAGCCATCCCTAAACCACAAGTAATAGCAAATAAAAGTAAAAAAGATGAGTCATCGTCTGACTCTTCAGATTCTGATTCTCCACAAACCCAGAACAAAGTTAATGTTTCCCGTGTGGCTACATCTAAAACTCCATCTGGCAAAGCTGATACTGATTCTGATTCCTCTGAAGATGAGACTCCTGCGAAAACAAGTACTCCTAAACCCCAGCCAGTGAAGAGAAAAAAGATAGTTCAGACAATTCCAGTTCTGACGATTCAGATACACCTGAAGCAAATGGTAAACTTCCTGTACATCATCAAAAGAAACTAAAGTTAGATAGCTTACCTTCTACCCCTATTGCTAATTCTGATTTAAGTTTTAACGAAAATAAACGTGGAAGTGAGAATGAAACTCCTGTTGCTTCAGATTCTCCAAAAAAACGTAGAGTAAGTTACTTAAAGCCCTGTTTATTGCATGCTATGCTTTAATGGCTTATTTAAAAGGACTATAATTGTTAATCATTTCAATTTAATTGGGGTTCTTTTTATAATGCTTGCATGCTTTTGGATTTTATTTAATGTAGAAAAATAGTTTTTAAAAATTTTAATACTTTTGATGCCAGTCACACGAGGAATTGTTGATAGTTATTGTCCCACTGTAGAAATAGGATTTCCTAGAAGGTAACTTATATGATTATGTGTATCATACCAATAACTAAATATTTAAGCCTTTCCCTGATAGAATATTTTTGACTAATTACCGGCACACAACAGGCACCAGAAATGTAAAAACTAAATTCAAAGCCTCATACTTTTATCCCAACTACTAATTTTTAACATTTATTCCTCGACCTAATATATATTGCGACCCTATTGAAGCGCAGACAAAATTTGAAAACATAGTTCTTTCTGTACAAGCACGACTGGCTACTGAGACATCACTCAACACCACACACTAGTGAGTGAATGGCTCTCTAATGTTGACGCCAATCATACCCTGGTACAAGATCGATAGCAAAAGTGTTAAAATTAGTCAGAAAAAAAAAAAAAAAAAAAATGCTTTGTTGACATTTTAATTTATTTAAAAGGAGATTCAAAATTTGTCAGTTTGGAAAATGAATCGCAGATTAAATTTTAACTTGTATAATTAATTCCACTTTACAATCTAAATATATTGTAATTTGCCCTAATATAATTCAGCTTGACTTTATGGTAGAACAATTTTGCTGCCTTTAATTTAATTGCTTTTTTTTTTTTTATCTCTTGTAAATGAGAGTTTCTATTGCATATTTAACTTTATCTCATTTATTTTTCTTTTAAGGGCTCATCACCTTACAGAAGAGTAAAAAGTGAAAGTGTAGCAATTGATTTAAGATTACAACAGTCAAGTCAAATAGCAAAGGTAAGAAAAATTTAACTTATGCAGTGTAAATTTAACTTATGCATAACAAATAGCCACAACATTTGTCTCCCTGTAAGGCATGTAAAAGTGTAAACCCTGATCTTAAATTTGTGCATCTTTTTTTTTTTTTTTCTTTCAGAATGAATTACCTAATTTGGGATCTGCACGTGGGAAGCAGTTCAGACATGAAAAGACAAAAAAGAAGAAAGGAAATTGCTCTTTTGGAAAAATTGACACATCTGTGAAATCAATATCATTCTCTTAATTGAATATTTTTTTTTAATACATTTTGCATATAAGGGGGTAAAAAAATCATTATTTTTAATCATGAATTATGTTTCAAAATCGATTGAAATCAAGAATTCAGATGACTGCATCCATCATGTTTGCTTGTTTGACATTGCGTTTGTTCTTAAATTCATTAATTTTGTTTATTAAACAAAAAACTTGAAAATTTTGTGTTTGTTTTATCTTGTACTGCCAAATTGTGTCTGTAATAAATTCCATAAATGTTATATATAAAAATATCACTTTAAAAATTAATAAAAGGATGACATTGCTGTGCAAAGTTGCTGGCTTCATCATCAGTGACAAGATCAGATGACAGTGAGGCGTGATCTTGTCACTGACATTCTATTGCAGAAAAATGTGCCATGTGTCCATGGTACATTTGTCTGTTATAGAATGTGCTACAGCCTATTTTTGTATCATCTGTGATACCTTACACTATCTTGCAGCATTTAGCTTAGGTGGAATTTACCCAAAGCTACCTTTAATCCTCAACATCAATATAAGTCATCTGATTTTTGAACAAGTTCCCTTTGTGATAAAATCTGCTTCAATTTTGGGAAGAAATGAATGTTAGATCCATGTGCTACAGCCAGTGGTCCCGGTTTTTGTTTTTCAGAGACATGAACTTATTAGCGTTATCTTTTGCGGCAGCATGTCGTTCTTGGTCATCTTAAGCCCGCTTTGTAATGCCAGACGCATTATGTCTCCAATATCTCTTGGAATTCTTTGTGTTGTTGATACTATTGGGTCAACATACTTTTTGTAAATTGAACATGTATAGGTAAAAATAAATCACTAGATGCAGAAACCCAAAAATGTCAATATTTGAAAAGCATATCTCAGGATGGGATTAGGGGTTTTGATTGCTCCTTGCTAACATGTATAAAAGCAAGCATCGTTGTCAGGAGAGTTGGACATTTCTTCAGTTTTCATTTGATTATGCAATCTGCTGTTAAAATTCATTGTCGATGAGTCGTATGGCCTTGAATTTGTAGTTTTTAGTAACTGACTCTTTGGGCCCGATTTTTGCCGTACTTTAAGCGATCCGATTTAATTTAAACGTTGTAGACTTAACAAGGACCGACGACAATAAAATATTTCGATAAGTTTATTATCTCATCATGATTAGAATCACCGGGATTAGTGATTAAAACACACAGCCTTTGAAAAGTCGTCTTGATCGGCGATCATTTTCCCTGGAGATCTGTTTCTCCTCATACACGCTATTTAAGCTGCAAGGAAACATTTACAGGCATCTTTCAGACATTCAAACCTACGTGGGACAACGGATAACGCGCCTGACTACGGATTAGGAGATTCCCTGTTCGAATCCTGGCTGGCTCGACATATTCGCATTTAGCCTTTGTTTTACTCGCAATTAAATTATTGTAGGAACCAGTCCTCCGTACCGGGATCTCATTTAAATATTATAGTTTAAAAACACGCTTTTAGAGTTAATCAAAATAAAAAATAATTGTTAACATAAGAATAAAATGACTGACGAGAAAATGAATGTAACTTCTAAAAGCGTGGGGTGCTCGATATCAATCGTTATAATTTTTCACCAGTTCTATTCCGAAATGCAGAGTTTTAAAATGTAATACAAAAGCACCCCACGCTTTTAGAACAGTGACATTAATTTCTCGTCAGTCATTTTATTCTTATGTTAACAATTATTTTTTACTCTTTAGTTTGATTAACTCTAAAAGCGTGTTTTTTTAAACTATTAATTTCATTATGTAGAGGCTGTCATTTTTTAATACGCTTTTATTAGCTTCACCTGTATGTTTGTTTGTAACTGACTCTTTGGGCTCGATTTTTGCCCTACTTTAAGTGATCAGATTTAATTTTAAACGTTGTAGACTTATCAAGGACCGACGACACTAAAATAGTTTGATAAGTTTATTATCTCATCATGATTAGGATCGCCAGGATTAGAGATTTTATTTTAACTTATGAAGAGCAATTTAACCCTAACCCATGTAGAATGTAAGTATTCAGTAAAGACATTCAAACCTACGTGGAACATTGGCACAACCGACTATTCGCATTGAGCCTTTGTTTTACTCACAATTACATTATTATAAGAACTATAGTTCCACTCCTCCGTACCGAAACCTCATTTAAATATTATAGTTTAAAAACACTCAAAACATGTTTTTAGAGTTAAACTAAAAAGTAAAAAATAAATGAATAGTTTAAAAAATACGCTTTTAAGAGTTAATCAAAGTAAAAAATAATTGTTAACATAAGAATAAAATGACTGACGAGAAAAGGAATGTCACTGTTCTAAAAGCGTCGGGTGCTTTGTATGACATTTTTAAACTAACTCTGCATTTCGGAATGAAACTAGTGAAAAATTATAACGATTGATATCGAGAACCTCACGCTTTTAGAACAGTGACATTCCTTTTTTTCGTCAGTCATTTTATTCTTATGTTAACAATTATTTTTTACTTTGATTAACTCTAAAAGCGTGTTTTTTTTTTTAAACTATTAATTTATTTCAGTAGATTTGTAAAAATATGCATTTCTACTGTCCACCTTTCAGTTTTCGGAACTACGAGTTTAAATATTTGCTAACTAGTAATAAAACATTTATCTTTAATTTCATCTAATATAAAATATTTTACCTTTTGAGTATTGTTAAATATTTACACTCATGTCCATAAATTAAGGATAATTCAGAATCACACAGAAATTGAATTCTAAAATAAAAATTTCACCTGTTGAATTATCACATACATCTTGAAGAAGATATGCAAATTACAGGAAATCACCAGATGGCGCGGATAGTACATCACAATGACTGAGTCATTGTGATGTACTAGAGAGGGGTATATAAGGAATGGTGGCAAAGAAGTAAAAATTGTTCACAAGCGCTTTAAAAGCATTTCAGTGCAATAACCGCATAGTTATGGCATAAAGAAAGGAAGCACTTGGATGATTTTTACGTGGTAGAATTATCGGACGACTGGAATGTGGACGTACCCAACTGGAAGTATCCGAGGAACTTGGAATCGCCCAGAGTGTCATCTCCAGGCTTTGGCAACGATTCCAAGATGATGGTAATGTGAGTAGATGTTACAGCACAGGTCGCCGCCGAGTTACAACGCCAAATGAGGACCAGTATTTAGCAGTTACTGCCAAAAGAAACAGACAGAGCACAGCATCAGACCTGTCTTGTCAGCTCTCTTCAGCTACCGGTACGACAGTTTCAAGGCAGACCGTGTACAGACGCTTAGGGCACATTGGTCTATATGCTCGTAGGCCTGTCAGATGTGTTCCACTTACCGCAACTCACTGTCGCCTGCGATTAACCTGGAGTAGAGAGCGTGCATTGTGGACACCGCAACAGTGGTCTTGTGTGATGTTTTCCGACGAGTCCAGGTTTAGTTGCAGTCTGATTCTCGCCGGACTTTCATATGGAGAGCGCCAGATACCCGTTACCACCAAGAGAACACCACTGAACGACACCGTTACGGTGGTGCAGGATGGCTCGTTTGGGGAGGAATTATTCTTGGTTCCAGAATTGACCTGCATGTTCAGAGTGTAACGATGACAGGCCACATCTATCGGGATGTCATTCTGGAACAACATGTACGTTTGTTTCGGGGCGCCATGGGTGCTGAATTTATATTTATGGATGACAACGCCCGTCCTCACCGTGCAAACATTGTAGACGAATGCCTTCAATTGGAGGATATCACCTGTATGGATTGGCCAACATACTCACCGGACTTGAATCAATAGAGCATGTGTGGGATATGCTTGGCCGACGAATTGTAGCCCGTCAACCCCCTCCCACCTGTCAACCGGAATTTCGGAGGGCATTGCTTGAAGAGTGGTGTAATATTCCCCAAGATCAGATTGATAATTTGATACTCAGCATGCCTAGGCGTTGTAAGGCCTGTATTGCATCGTCCGGGAGACATACTCCATATTAACCATCATACTAACCATGTTATACTGTTTTTTTGTAAATAGGTTCTTTTTTGAAATTTGCTCAGGGAGTAAAAAATCGCAATTTTTTATTAATTATGTCAAACATATAGCATCTTTTTTTGCTTTTTACCTTTTGTTTAATAAATAGACTTTACAAATAAGTCAAATTTGTTTTGCTTCTGTCTCTTTCTTTGCCTGAACTTCATTACCCTTAATTTATGGACATGAGTGTATTTAAACTAATAAACACTTAAATATTTTAGGTAAGGTATATGAGAAGAATCTGTCTCAAAAATTACACTAAATATTTATAGGTATGAGTCTCAAAAGAATCTGAGAAGAATTGAATCTGTTTTTTGTGTAAGATCATTTAAGATGTAGACCGATAAGCACTTTGATCTCGTGCTACATTATCAGCTGGATGTGAAAAGTGTTTTTTATAATGCTGTAGCTCAAATGAGGTTGATTTGTGGAAAATATTCCTCGTAAAAGATAAATTTGCTAAAAAGTTATGTTAACAAAATTAACAGATTTCTTAGAGTGAAACTGAGGAGAAGTTTTCATTAGTATCTAAATTTGCGTTTGATGAATTATTGGATGTTGTATGGTTATCTATATTTAACCAATTGAGTGGTTTTTGCATCTTCAGCTAAATTATATCAATAAAACTTATGTTTGTATTTATGTATGAAGCAATGCAGCA